>JZKD02S2340301.1:212967-224068 GCA_000966675.3 Picea glauca
TGAATTTCAAAAAGGTCATTATTAATGGTATGTTTCTTGAGGCATTCACATTTATTTCATATTAATTCTTTCATTGAAAAGAGAACTTAAGTAGTATTATAAAGCAAGATCTTATCAATATTCTAAATTGTATTACAGAGAAGTTCGTCGACCTGGTTAAAGATGGACAAGAGAAAGAAGAAGTTCTCAAAGATACTTTGAATTTTTTCACCCAAGAAGATCACAACTACCATTGGTTAAGGTCCTATTGGTATTATGAAACTTTACCAAACAGAGACAACAACAAAATTTATACGTCAGGAATAACTCTTGCTAGGTGTGTGCCCGAAGTTTTTGACTACAAAGAGATAGTCACTTGGTGTGTAGACAAGTTTGTTTAGAATCATACGACAATTCCATTACAAAATGGTTCCCCTATCTCTTTGGCACCAACAGTTTTCAAGAAGTTGTTGAAATTACCAGAGCCAACTCTCACGTATAAAGGAGATGAAGCTAGAACTTTTCTTGAGGGAATAAATAATGGAATAGAGCTTCTACAAGAATATTTTCAAGACTCTATAGCAATACCACAAGATTTATCTAGAATTCATTTTAGTTCCTTGAAAGACCCATATCTAGAAATTGCTTGGACTTTTACTAGAAGCACTGATCAAGATTCTACAGTGACCATTCCTTAGTTGGACCTGTATATTTTACATCTCACAATTCATGAAAATGTTATCTTTGATTGGGAAAAAATCATATCTAATGAAGTCTCGGCACAACTAGTAAATTTCAAGAGAGAGAAGAATTTCTACATAGATTCTTATTTGATATTTGCCCTTACATACTGTCACATTTTCAAAATCTTGGGCGTTGGAAAAAGGGTAAATTGCAAGATCAACCCAGTAACCATGTGGTACCAAGATTTGTGGAGATAAAAGGTTATTCATTATTTCTATGAAGTTTATAATGATTTTGTGTCTGCATTTAAGAAACTTATTTTCGGAGAGAATACTTCCATACTGTCATTGGAAACATCTGATTTTGTAGATAGAAATGGGATTTTGGAAAAAAATGGATGATTACAATATTATCATAATTTTATGTTCTCATGAAAAACCCATCTTTCTCCCCTATTATGTACTAGATAAATTATTTTTTATAGAATTAGCAAGACAATACAATTCATGGTTCCATACTTTCTATGAAAAAAGGAAGAAATAGTTGATCCATTTTCCTTGGAAAGTTGGTGAAATTTTGTTGAGGGGAATTGCTAAAATTGATGAATTTTCTTCCTATCTCTACCAATACAATATAATATATGCATAAGAGATTAAAGGTTTCGATCCTAATCACCTCTTTTATAATCATATGGTAGTAGTTTGAATTATTCCTACATCGGCTAATACCCTTATATTTGGAGAAGAAGAAGGTGATAGCCACGACCCTCCTATTTCAGATATTAAGAAAAAATATGGTGATGTAGAAACTATTGTAAGTACCATAGAGCATTACAAACAAATGGGAAAACCCTCACGTGAAAGAAGTTCCCAATCTACTATTTTTTCTCATAGAAGTGTTTTTCCCAAAGTAAATTCTCATTCTATAGTGTCTCAACAAAGGAAATCCTTCACTAATAATTCAGATGATGGTGGTGAGAAAAACCCTCCTCAAGGAAAATTGGAAAACACTCATAAGCTGAAAGTAAAAAGAAAAAGGAACGGCTCTCAATAAGAGGAGGAAGAACAACACATACCTGAAAATGACATTTCTCTTGAAGACATGGTTTAAGATGTTAATATTGAAAATATATGGTTTCCCAATGAAGAAGAGTGAGTACAAGAGAACACACAATTTATTGTTGAACTTGTCATCCAAAATGAAGTTTTCTCAGATGAAGAAACTTTCTCTATACATAATGCATTGTTTTATAAATCTTCCAAGAAACTAAATTTTTAAATAACTTCAAAGAATAAACAGGGAAAATCTCACTCCACATTTGATCTCATATATATGCATGCATCCAAATTATCTTCAATTCACAGAGTTACAAGAGATGCATTAGATATGTCCATAATTTATATGGAAGAAGAAAATTTCAAGCCTAAAGAAAGAGTGAAAGAATTGGAAGTGATTTTGATGCCTCCACCTATATTAGCCACCCATGTTTCCATGGTCCAACTTGGTGGAATATTTCAGAGAACCCCAGAGTCAAGCTTCAAATTGAGAGGAGCCTCAAGTTTACTTACTGCTACCAGACATTTTGTTGAAGAAAACATAAAGAAAATAATGTCACTCATTTTAAATACATGGGATTTAGTAAAAAGTTTCTCTTCTCTCAGTGTCAGGATACAAAATACCAAGGAATATTTGAATGCAAACATAGCAAATGATGAAGGATTTCTCAAAGATGGAGTTTCCATTTTCGATACAAAGGTTTTGGAAATGATAGAACAAAGACGAAAACAAGAATATTTTCCTTCTCAAAGCCGTATAAAGCAATTAAAAACATGTTGTATTCAAAGAATTAATATATTAAGGGGACTTTTAAGTGAACTCAATGACATAACATTCAAAAAGACTGAGGCATATTCAAAATTAATTGGGTTAGATGTTGCGGGCACTACTATTGAGGTATCAGATCCAAAGTTGATAGAAAATTCAATGTTCCTGACTAAACAACAATTTGAGGAACATGTTGAGACTTTGAAAAGATTATCGGCAGAGAAATTTGACAGTATGGTAGAATACACCAATGATGATATTGACAGTTGGTTCGTGGAATATACAAATAGGAATGAAGATATTGAGACCACTTTGCAAAATTTATTAATTGACTTGAGAGAAATTGAAAAGGAATTATTTGATATCAAAGTCAAGCAAGAGGTGATTGTTGCTCCCCTAAGGGAATATATTGAAGAATGGTTGAAAAGGGATTTAATCAAGATTACTGAAACTCCAATGGAGGCAGTTAATATTGGTCATATAACTGCAACAAACAAAGATACAAAAGGCACATCAACAAGCAAATGAAGCCATGAGATATTCATCACAGTAAGTCTAGAGATCACATTTATTCTCAAAATTTTCCTTTTAGATCAGAAATCATTCAGTTATGTTTATTCTTTACTTGAAGAACATAACCGATTTTTTATCCTTTCTCTCTCTTTTTCTCTCCAGGTTCAGCCTTGCTTTTGTCTTGATCCAACAACTCCATTCTCTTCTCTTGTATTTATTTTATGGTATGTGGGAGCCCCAATCCCTGTCCTTTTGGACAAATGCATTTATTTTCATCAAACTGTAAAGACTTTATCATTTTTTAGAAAAACCCGGAGAACCAACTCAGGGTTAATTTTGATTGTATCTTTGAACTCTAAATATTTGAGGATAAGATATTTGAAATTGACTCTTATTTTGATTCTAATGAAAAACTCTTTTAAGGTTCTCTGATTTTTGGGACCATTTATTTTTATTCCTATAAATGTGATCAAATATATTTCATGGATGTGATGAATGTGAGATCTGTTTTCCCCAGATGGGGTGACACGGAGGACGAGGCGACCACGTGGGAGCGAGCTGGGACACAGTTTTATTGCGTCTACCAGCTCACATTACCTCGCTCATTAATTCTGCATGCATTCAACAGTCGAGACCCCTCACGCAAGGGAAGAGTACACGCACTATCCAAAAGAGTTTAATGGAGGAGGTGATGGTTGTAGTTTTGGCAATTGGCATGGCTTTTGAGCTCATTGTGCGAGTAGCAAGTTCAGATAACAGGGCGCTCCCGAAAACTTTCGTTTCACAGAAGCACCAACATAGCAATAGGTTCTCTCTCGTTCCACGGGAGCGGATGCTGCTCTTGGACAGACTGCCCACCCTTAGCTGCAATTCGACTCCATTTCGCCGCTCATGGCTCAGCCACTGGAACCTCACCATGCCAAGAATCAGGGGGACACCGCGAAGAGGAGCGGCTTGGTACACAGCAGAGTCGCGACGCAAGTGGAAGGAAATTTTTGAAAAGGAAATGGAAATAGCTGCCAGGAGACGAAGGGAACGACCACGCATGCCTCCAATGGAGGTCGTTGAGGAGGTGATCCCGGAAGGAGGCCTGGAAATCCCTCCTGAACATACCTTGTTCATGGTCCCGAACAACTGGAACCCGCGCTCGTATTTTGGCTCGGTTAGCACTCCACAGACGGCAAGCGACACGCGCAACCACCGGGACATCAGTGTCGAGAGGCCTTACTCTCCCTGCTATGTAGAGGAAGAAGTTCCTCCTGGAACCACCAGAGGAGTGGAGGGATGCAAAACGCAGGGAGCAAAAGTGGCCACCAGCCCGGAACAACCACCTTCAGTTGACTGGGGATATCTCAATCTCGTCTTCGATATGAGAAATATCTTAGAAGATCAGGTCTTCCGCATCGCGAGATTGGAGCAGAGGCTCGACATGTTCTTTTTTGCGCACTCTAGAGCCACACCAAAGAAACAATGCCCGACATGTGCCCGAGCATACGCATTCCCAGCAAGATGGAGGCACTCCGAGGTCGACGACAATCACCCTGGCTCTGAGGTTATCTGATGTTCATACCTAGACTTTGCTTGTGGTTTTGTTCTAATATTTTATGCATTAGGACAGATAGCTATCTATATTTCTTAGTTTTAGATGAAAGAACCCGTTTCATGCCGATGCCTGCTAGTCCCGGTTTCCTTCGGGCGGGACGTAGCAGTGTTAATTTTGTTAAATTTTGCCTACTCTGCAACTATGGTGACACATGGACAGGGATGCCCAGCTGTCTCGGTTTCCTGCTCAGGCGGGACAGCTGGCATCACCAACAGATATGTATTTTGTCAATGATAATATAATAGGCTCCAACTTTTTACTTAAAAAAAAAAAAAATGTGAGATTTGTTTTTATTTTCTTATAATATATAATTTGTATATATTATTTCTGCCAATTTTATGAGTGAAGATTCATGATCCTTTTCTTAGGAATTGTTTCTGTGTATATTTATAAAAAAAAAAATAAGCGACAAAGATTTTGGGGCTTGCTTCATAGAATTCTCCTATTCATAAATATTGTCACGAAATAATTTCAAGAAATATCTTTTTCAAAGAGGAGTAACACCTCTATAAAAATGTGGGGGTATTCGTATCCTCGTGAGGTTGTTGTTTCGGTCTTAACAAGCTTAAACATCAACAATTCCTATAAGCTTTGTAACAGTAGGTTGGTGCCTACATACACTTATAAAGATAAGTTTTTTGTGGTTTTCTCTCACAAGGGTTTCAATTAAACTATGTGTATTGTGATTTGAGTTTACATACATTTATTTTTAATGAATTATGAATGAATTTTCATTTAAGGTAAAAATTATCTTATATTAATTCACGCCCCCCCTCTCAATATAAGCATAAGTCCAACAAGTAACAACCCAGTGCATATAGAAAATAATCAAAGGTCGTATGTAGCACCATGTAAGTGTCATACACACATAATGTAACAATGTCAGCCAATTGAGTATGTTGCGTGTTTGTTACTCAAAGGATTTACCTCTCTAAACTCAACATATAACCATAGAAAGCATACTTATTTTCTTTCTAGAAAGTAAAGAAAAGGTTCTACATTAAGCAGTAGAAAAACCATTAAAGTACTTAATACTTTTATGTATCCAACTTGTTTCGACAATGTTTAACCCACTAGTGAAATCTAGTCCTTGGCTCCAATGGTAGCCATAGGGGAATCACACTCTAAGGATGATTTTCCTCCCAACCAATGCAAACACCAAGGAATGGGTGATGCCCCATGTGTAGGGCCCTAACTCAATGAGAATACTTAGTGGATTAGTCACTTAAGGCTCAACTTAAAAAAAAATTATGCATAAGAATATGGCAATAATAATATAGTGTCCAAATGATTATAGGTTTTTTTGTGGTGGAGAGGCCACTAGAACAATAAACACCTCCTCACACCTCCTCACAGGGCTCTGGTGTGCAAGAGATGAACCCATTCTTTCTTTAGCACATAAAACCCTAAGAGTACTTTCCTTTCCCTCTAATAACCAAATGCAACAACGTACTTTCCTTTCACACTAGTCACTAGAAACTTCTATTAACTTCCATTTCACATAATACCCAAAAGTAATAGTTTACTTCCCTTAATAACCTAAAACAATACTTTCCTTCTTTTTTTCCACAAAAGGTAATTAGAAGCCATAAATAGGTTTAGAGGAAAATTAGGGTTGAGGTAATTCTCCTCTTGTCATATGATAGAGAATTACTAGCTTGATCTAATTCTACTTAGTCCATATGATAGAGAATTACTAGCTTAATGCTCAGGTCATTTGGATCTTAAACCCTAATTAAGCATTAGGAACAATATTTTCTAGAAAAAAACATTATTTACCCATTGTCTAGCCTCACGAGGTCCCGATACTTCTAGGTTGGGTTATACTCATTGAATTAGAATCCTTTCTTAGAGTATGATTCTGCACAATATTAATATTCAATCAAGTTGCTCCCAACATATGACCTAAGTCAATGTGGGTCCCAAGAATTGCACTCTTGCAATTAATGTTAGTATTCAAATAGAATAAATGTTTTGTAACAATATTTAGGCTACTTCTGACATATGATCCTAAACAATGCAATTCTTGAAACAAGGCTATAATAATTTCATATTAATTAATTTTAAAATCCCATTAGTAACCTAAACAACTCTTATAGTCTTTTTGAACATACATATGAATCTATACATAAACAAGATGTCACAATATGAAAAAACATGTATCACCAAAGAGGGTGTTATATCCTCCCCCCTTAGAATTAAGGTCGACCCTAGCATCTCTAATAGTTCTCTAGAACTCCAAACTTTTATGTAGGGACCTTAAACTTTCACTATTATAAAAAGGAAAATGGGTAAAAGTGAGAATAGTACCTAGAAAATGGCATGATAAGGATTACACCCTTTGGTCATGGTGATATTCACCCCTTTACTAGGTCATGTGTTCTCAAAATATCATGTACTTAATCTATTAGAGTATGCATCATCTAATGACAAAAAAACATCTCCTCAAGGGGATTTGGTGTGCACAAGAACTCTACCTACTCTGGGCCCAATATTGCAACACCTCCAGAAGTGGAGTTCTAGTGTATATGGTCACAACCTTTGAACTAGTCAATGGAGTCTTTGGTGATCAATCAACACCTCCTTGAAGGGTTGTAGTGTAACATGGGACTATAATCACATGTATCCATCGTATCACAATACCTCCAATTGGTTATAACACTCCCATAGAACAACCAAGACTTAAGAACAACACCTCCTTGATATGTGTTGGCAGCCAACTCACCTTTTCCTATCGTCTATAAGCTGCCTACACCTATGTCTTGCAAACATATAAGTTTTGTCGCAATTTCGAATAAACGACACTTTCATTGCTTGCGACATTTACACATTTATTTTTCGTCAAGTTTTCACGACTGTAATCGTGAAAACTTCTCCGTTTGAAGTCTCATTTGCGATCACTATCTGAAATGTCGTCATCCTTTTATCGATATTTTCTATGGCACTTACCTTTGGCCTATCATCATATGACTGAAAGGATTTTCAAACTATGCTTATTTGGACATTTTTATATTGATTGCATAACTTGATTTTATTAAACTTGTGAGGCATTGAGTATATAGATTTATATTTTTGTGACTTGCCTAGTCATTGAATTGCAGAAGGGTTATGATTTATCTTTGTTTTCATGTGATCCTTATGATAATCTTTTTATGGCTCTTGGCTTGTCAATTTTATGAGTATCGATTGGCATAATGGTTTAAAACTTTGGATTAAAACATATATACAATGGCGCATTGCTAATATTTGGTGTTGGTTATACGTTGAATGTCAAGGGTTTTAAAAACTATAATTAATTTGGCGCGTTGGCATATCACTCACCGTTTGATTCTTTGGTTGGCCAAACGATATGGTTTTGAACTATGCTATGATTGTTTGAACAGAGTTGGAATTCACCGGTTGTACTTTGACCATAATTGTTATGCATGGCAGTGAATAACTCCACCACCCTCGCATGCGCACATTAATGCTTTCCCCCTTTGATCGTTCATTGCTGTTACACCGAATAGCTCTACTCCTGTGCGTTCATGAATTCGACCCAAACCCTTACCATGTGCTCGCACCATGGCCCCAGTCATCCGAGCTGAACCCAATGGGAGTCATGCCCTGCTGATGTTTGACAGTGCTCGCAGTGACCTCGAGGAGAATGGGTGGCTTCCCATTATACAAAAATTTGAGGGTTTTAACCTCTGCGTAGCTCGACAATTTTCTTTAACCTTTGATGGTTGTCGAGCCAAGGTCGGTGATATTCAATTTCAAATTGATGAACAGTTTATCAATCTTGCTACGGGTTTGCCTACCACTGGACAACAATGGTCCAAGAATTGCAAAGTAGAGGAGGTCCCATGGACACTGCTCTTCCAGTCACGAAAAATCACCTCCTGTGATAAAGGTTTGCCAGCAACTATGCTCAAACAGCGTTGGCATGATTTATTGATGATAATCAAGCAATTTATCACCTGCGAAGGCACGTACGGGTTTGTATTTTTACACCACCTTCGTTTTCTTATGGTTTTTATGGGTTATCAGCTCAATATGCCCTATTATTTGCATAGAAGCCTATTTAAAATGTCAAAGAAATACAAAATAAATCAGGCTGATAGTAGCCTTTTTCATTACAGGTTGGTTAAGCTTATTGTTGTCTGTCATTTGATTCTACACGGAGAATGTTGGAGCGATTTCCTTGCTCGAAATGATTTTGAGGATTCGAACCCTCCACAGGTTGAAAAACCTATGGTGGGCGAGGTCAAGGCTGTACCTCTAGTACCCTACCATACCCTGCTACCTAAACCCTTGCCCGATTCACCTATCGACCTACCCCACTCTGTGACTAAGGGTGTTGAGACTGTTAAGCCTATGGGAAAAAAGCCTAAGCTGAAACCCACTACAAACGATAAAGGGAAAAAGAATGCCCGTTTGATGTTGCGGATGGCAAGAAATAAGCCAAAACCTTCTGTCGATCCAACCCTATCATGTTGAGTGAGGACTCTGATTCGGAAGTGGAGCGTTTCTTGGCTAGCGAATACCCCTATTCGCAAGGTTTGTGTGTTGAACCCTCGTATGACTTTGTGTCAAACCTACCCCCCTGCCTACAGGACGACCCTAACTACCCAGGCATTAAGCTGCCTTGTGAAGCCCCCGGTCATTTATCCAAACCCTCTCTTGCTCTGTCTAAACCTACAGTACCACCCTGTGATCAATGTAGCTCGTGGTTAGAGAGATATTATCTTGATGTGCCGATTCTACAGTCAAGAATTCACTCTTTGGAGGACCAGGTTGCAGTGCTTACCAGTCAAAAGGCTAAGCTACAAGCCACTGATAAGAAACGAAGGACGAAAGGCTCCATCTTGTTTAAAAATGTGGAATCAGCTACAGCAGTCGTGAATTCTAAGTTGGCATAATTGAACAGCCTTGGCATCACACAGGTATGTTTTGTTATTGCTTGTTTATATAGCGATTAGAATTTGGTTTTAATTATCTCTGTTCACAGCATTGATTGGTTTCGTCACATTGTATGCATCCTATACATAGCTTTGCTTTGATTAAATGGAAGTTCGTTTTCCCAGTTTAGCTTCGATTGGATTTTCATCGATTTGATTGATCTTGGTGTGGATTTCATTTGTTTAATTGAGTTAAAATGGATGCTCTGTTGTCAATTGAAGTCGTTTGTATCTATTCTAGACAGGAGGTGTTTCTCATATTTCAATTTTGAACACAATCACATTTCGATTCGATTTCGTTATAAGATATACGCTATGATTGTCAAAAGTTTTGATATGGTTAATGGTTACGGTTTTATGTCCCATATGACTTTCGACCAACAGGAATACAATTCGGATTATTTTCAATATGATTCTGTACAAACGCACTCAAATCATGGATAGATTCAATTCATAACGGCCATGCTAAAACCCAGCCGGTTAATGCGTATCGGTTTACTGTTTGCTTGACCATGTTATCAGTTCGATTCATATTGCAATGAATATTTTGTTTGAATTTGACTTGTAAATCGAGATTGGATTTACGATTTATTTCTATATTAAACCCTGTTACGATCCGTTTGAAATACCAATCAAGATTGTTTGCCCAGTTTGCAATTATAACTTCTGTTGATTCTATTAAGATTGTGTTTGTTGACTGTGCAAGGATCAGTGATCGAAATCTATCACAAATTTGGTTGGGTTGATGTTGTTATGTATGATTTTGTTTACACATAATCGAAACAGTCTTTCTATCTTTGTCTTTGATTAAATGTTATGAATATTTTGCTACATCATTATAGTTATAACGAGTGGAAAATGGTTGTGTTGGATTAGATCGTATCACATACGATATGACTCATTATTGATTTCGATTGGATATGAAACAGTCTTGTTACTGTTGGACCCGATTTTAT
Organism: Picea glauca; assembly: GCA_000966675.3. Taxonomy (NCBI): domain Eukaryota; kingdom Viridiplantae; phylum Streptophyta; class Pinopsida; order Pinales; family Pinaceae; genus Picea; species Picea glauca. The sequence continues at coordinate 223,467 of JZKD02S2340301.1, forward strand.
GGTAACAGAAAAACAGAGTATTCTTACCCCTATTTTCGATTGAGTCACTTTTGATTCTGTTTAATGTTGAATGATAAAATCAATTGAATCTTGAGTGATTTGTTTTAAGTAATCATTGGAAGATAATTGGATTTAGTTCTTTTAAAAGATTTGATTCAATTTCTATTTTGATCATGTATGTTATTTTAGACTAGCTACAGAATCAGATGATTCTGTAGCTAAGTCTGTAGGATTAGATTTTTATTGTTTTGCTAATAAAATATCTTTCTAACTTGTTATTTTTGGTCTATTGCAGATGAATTTGAAATTGCATTGGATCTGATGAGCAGTTAGGGGATATTTGAGATATTTTACTTGCATTTTAATTTCCTAGTTTAGTTGATTTTGGGGATATTTTCCCAGATTATGTAAACAGATTGATACTATCCACAGGGAGGTTTTACCCTGTGGAAAGAATTATATATACTTATTATTTTTTGTAATAATGATCCTCATTCGTGGGAGAACAAGGATATGGAATTTTAATACAGACTGAGGCAGAATTTGATGTTTTGTTACAGCTTTAGCTTCTCATGATATCAATATTTTGTTTCATGTTATGT
>JZKD02S2340301.1:224990-268785 GCA_000966675.3 Picea glauca
GGCAGAATTTGATGTTTTGTTACAGCTTTAGCTTCTCATGATATCAATATTTTGTTTCATGTTATGTGTATCAATTTGTACTTGGTTAACGACTACTTTAGCTATCTTAATCTTTTGCAAATGATATAATTTAATCACTGTAATCCATATCTGATTTCTTCTATTATTTAGAAAACATAACAGTTTCTTGATTCAGTTTGTGAAGCACAGATTTCTCTTCTTCATTGATTGGATTATTAAGTATGATTTTTTGCGTAACAGGTTTCCCTTATTGCAGAGATTTATAAATCATATAATTGTTATGATTTTTTATGTCTTGTTTGTCCTGTAAATAAACTCAAAGAGCAGCACAACCTATCATTTACGAAAAGCTTCTGGACCATCCGGTGCGAGTTTACTTCCTCCGACCAGCTTCGAAGTCATCATACACAGGGCAAACTTGGAGCGTTTCCAGGTCAGTTTGTCATTCATTAGTTTAGTAGATTTGTTAGTATTTTTAGTTAGATATATATGTTTAGTATATTAGATTGTTTAATTTTAGTAAGTTTTATTTCTTATTTATAAAAATCAACAAAAACATATCTTGCTGTCTTAGGGCAGAATATAATGAATTTTGCAAGTTTTAATTAAATATGTAGGTTGTTTATATTGTACATTTTGTGAATAATTGATATTGTAGTTAGTAATTAGATAATTAATATTAATTAGTAGCTTGTATATAGAATAGTTAGAGTAGTTTAGTTTTAGTTTAATTTGTTTAGTTAGTTTAGTTTGTTTTATTTATTGTTAGTTAGTTTAGTTAGTTTTATTTAGTTTTAGTTTAGATTAGTTAGTTTAGATTAGTTTTCTCTTTGGTTTTCTTAAGACCTTAGAGTGGCCAATGGAGCCGCTAAACCCGTCAGGGTGGTTCATTCCAAACGGCTTGGGTTATTAGACAACCCCGGACCGGCTCCACTCTCTCAGTTGACGGACGGTCATTTTCGCCCGTCAACAAATGGCGCTAGAAGGAGGGCCCGAACTTAATTAATGGCACGAGGTGGTCGCAAGACTCATCCACCCCCTAATCGCTCACCTATAGTGACTAGAATTCGTTCACTTGATAATATTCCCCTTCAAACAACAACTACTTCAACCGACGATCCTCAGATCACAGTTGAGCCAACAACCCTTAATCCTACACGTGGTGACCTACAAGAGATTGTACGCCAGTCTCTTATCAAAACACACAGTGCCTTAGCTCGTATTAGGCAACCAAACCATCTGTGGGGTCAACCTTTATACTTATCTGATATCAGAGAACAATTAGGTGACACTAACCTCACTGTGAATCCTTCAGATCCAATCTTAAATCCTGCTGCAGGAGGATCTGGGATACCTCCTTCACCACCTCCCTCATCTCCTTCCTCTTCTGGAGGAGATTCTTCTGATGAAGGCAATTCCCCTTCTCATCCTTCCACACCCACTAGCCCTATGGAAAATCAGAACAACCCTGCTAGACCCTGGCATGATCAGGATGTTGTAGTTGTACCTAGAGCCCAGCACCCTTTACCTAAGCACCCGGAGAAATGGCTTCCTAAGTTTGATCCTGATTCAAAACAAATAGCAGAAGATCATATCAAAAAATTTATGTTAGCCATTAGACTCCGCAATGTTGAACATGAAGACGTTGTATGTAGGTTGTTCCCTTACACTTTCGAGGGTAATGCATCCACATGGTACTTTGCCCAACAGCCCCATACCATCGTGTCTTGGGAAAAGTTTGAGTCATGCTTTTTGGAAAAGTTCAGAGACGGTAAACCTATGGAAGTCCTGGTCATGGATCTTTCTAGCTTAAGAATGAACCCAAAATAAAAAGTTAAATACTTTAATCAAAGATTCTTAACGCTTAAAAACCGAATCCCTGCAGATTCTATGCCTGTTGAAAGTCTTATAATAGCTTACTACACTAAAGCTCTACATCAAAGTATAGTTATTTGGGTTAAACGATCTAAGAAAGCTACGTTGTTAGAAGCCTTCGAAGAGGCCACCCAGATTGAAAAATATATACTTAGCCTTAAGGATTCTTCCAGCAATGAAATAGAGGCTAGTTCTGCTCCCAAAAAGAAGATTGAAATTCTCTCCAGACCCACTCAAAGTAAAACACAACCTGAAAACTCTGATTTGGAAAATTTAACTAAGGTTGTTCAAAAACTATCAAATCAAGTTACAGACTTAAAAAGGTCAACTGAAGAATCTTCCTCGAGTAAAGGACCCTACAAACCTCCTTTCCAGAAACCTTTTCCTACCAACCGACCTAATCCAACTATCGAGGGCCTTAACCTAGAAAGTTTGCAATGTGTTCTTCAAACAATTCTAGAAGCCCAAGATAACTTGATACCCCCTGATATCCCTCAGGAAGTAGTTGAACAAGAAATAGTTCAAGAAGAAGAGTCTTCTCCAAACATTTTTGGACACTTCTCGGATAGCCTCTTTCAAGCTAACTTCGAGACTGTTCACCCTTATAAAACTAGGAGTAAGATAACAAACAAGCCTTCTACAGAGAACCCTATAACTTCGCCTCCAAAGCCTTCTAAATCAGCTGAGAATAAACAGAGTAATGTGAACCCCAACTTAGATTATGATGTTGTTGAAGATCTTAAAAAGTTAAGGGCGAACATTTCTATTTATGAGTTATTGAAGTTTCCATTTTTGTTACAAAAAATGTTACAAAATATTTCAGAGAATGGCAAGAATGGTAATTCAAATGGTAACAAGGTTGTGCAAAGCAAAGTCCCTTAGAAGACTTCCACTAAAAATAATCCTGATCCTCAAGAGAAAGGAATCCTTCCTGTAGTCCCTGTAAATAATGTAAATAATACTGTAAATAATGTAAATAATATGGATAAAGTAGCATTAGAAAATGTGATTAAGAAGCCACAAGTTATTACTCCTAGCACTCGCAAGAATGTACCTCCTTTTCTTTTAACTTTCGAGATTTTCAACAGAAATGTGCATAATTGTATGGTGGACTCAGGGGCGTCATCCAATGTGATGCCTTGGTCTATCTGCCGAAAGATTAACGCTGAAGTGGAACCATCTACTTTGAAAATCATAAAACTTGATCGGACAAATGTTAAAGTTATAGGCGAACCAAAAAATGTATTGATTAGATTATCGTCTAACCCCAAGGTTCATCAAGTTATTGATATAATCGTTGTGGATATTCCAGAAGTGTATGGTCTATTTTTGAGCAGGGACTGGTCGGAGCAGCTACATGGTTACTTCGCAACAGACTGGTCTCACTTATGGCTCCCAGAAAATGGTAAGCCCAACAAGATTAAAGTGAATCGTGAGCGTTACCTTAATTTCACGGTCACAGATTTGAACGATCCTAACGAACCATATACACCTTCTGTTGATTCGCCCGAGGTCCAAGGGATGGACACCTTCTTCAGAAATTTCATGGCCGAAGCTTCACCTATCATCAATCCTGAACAACAGTCCGAGATCAAAGCATATGTGCAACCAACAGCTTCTATGCAACAATCCCATGAGCCCGATGGAAATCAAATTTGGTCTCTATATTTCGACGGTTCTAAGTCTAAAGAAGGAGCTGGTGCAAGCTGCATCATTATCGATCTGGAAGGTAACAAGACATTAATGGCTTGTAGACTAGAATTTGAATGTACTAACAATACTGCAGAATATGAGGCTTTGCTGCAAGGTCTCAGAAAATCTCTGGACATGAACATTCAAAATCTGGTTGTATTTGGCGACTCTGAAATAGTGGTTAGACAGGTAAGAGATTCTATACACTGTCTTTCCCCGCATCTCAAAAGTTACCAGTCTGAGGTATGGATTTTGATGAACAAATTTTCTGCATTCAATATAAATTCCATTCCTAGATCAAATAACACTGAAGCATATTTATTAGCTAATGTAGCTTCTAAACTTCTTCCTGCAGAAGGATTATCCCCAAACGCATTCTCCATGGCGCTATTGTTTCGACCATCTGTTCCTGACAATATCACTAACTGGAGAGTATTTGACAATGATCAACAAATCATTGACTTTCTGCACATGGAAGAAACCTTTCAAGGTGCGGTGATAGGTGAACGCACACACGATGACAATTTGAACGACTTTACGGTAATACCTGATCCGAAATCTCCTGAGGTACTGTCGGATATGGTAAACTTGATACCCAAATCTGTAGTTAGATTAGAAAAGTTTTATGATTTTGAAGATAAATTCAAAAAGACGGTCAATTGTAAAACCAATAGTTCCTCGTTGTCTTATGAAAAAGTGAACGTAGGAACTGATGAAAAACCTCAATGCATTAATTTAGGATTGGGATGTTCTCGACAAGAAAAAATTGCACTCATTAAATTATTCAAAGAATTTAAAGATGTCTTCGCATGGACGTATGACGATCTCAAAACTTTCGATCCTAATATCATACAACATGTCATCCCGATGAAGCCCCAAACCTTACCCTTCCAACAGAAATTGAGGAAAATGCATCCTAAACTTGAACCAATCGTTCAAAAAGAATTGAATAAACTCCTAAGTGCTAAAATAATTTTTCCTGTTAGGCACACTCAATGGGTGTCCAACCTTGTCCCAGTGCGGAAGCAAAACGGGGAAATCTGACTCTATGTCGATTTCCGAAACCTCAATAGAGCGTCTGACAAAGATAACTATCATGTCCCACCCATGGAACAGATCCTTCAACAGGTATCTGGTTCCGAGAGGCTATCTTTATTGGATGGTTTCTTTGGATACAACCAAGTCCTGATGTCTCCGCCAGACCAACTGAAAACTACCTTCCGTACCCCGTGGGGCACTTATGCTTATCGAAAAATGCCCTTTGGATTGATTAATGTTGGTGCTACCTTTCAGAGAGCAATGAACATTGATTTTCGAGGCTTAATCAATCATTCTGTCGTAGTTTACTTAGATGATGTGACTGTATTTTCAAAAAACAAAGACGATCATCTAACTCACTTATGATTCGTTCTGCTACGATGTCGTAAATACGGCATCTCCCTGAACCCCAAGAAGTCCATCTTTGCAGTAGAACAGGGTAAACTTCTAGGATTCATTGTGTCTAGTGATGGGATGATTATTGACCTCGAAAGGACTCAATTCATCGCCAAACTTCCCCCACCTACATCCAAGAAATCCATGCAGTCTTTCTTAGGCCAAATTAACTTCGTGAGAAGATTTGTCCCCAGCTTCTCCGAAATGGTCAGATCTTTGCAGAACCTGATTAAGAAAGACACCCAATATCACTGGGGATCCCCAGAAAACCAATCTTTTAATGCCATAAAGAAGGCCATAATAGACGCTCTGTCTCTCACGAGTCCTAACTTCTCTCAAGATTTTACACTCTATACTTTTGCCTCTGATCGTTCCTATGCCGCCGAATTAACTCAGAAGAATGTCGAGAACAACGAAGTACCCATCACCTTTATGAGCTCTGCTTTCAAAGGTGTTGAACTTAACTACCCCATAGTCGATCGACAAGCCTACGTTGTTTTCAAAGCAGTAAATCATTTCCGATCCTATCTTTTGAAGTCAAGGACGAAAGTCATTGTCCCCTACCTTGCCGTGAGGAACTTGTTAGTGCAGAAGGAGTTAGGAGAGAATAGAGACAACTGGGTCACCTCCTTGTAGGAGTATGACTTAGAAATCACCCCAGCTTAGATCGTGAGAGGCCAAGGGTTGTGTAAGTTGGTTGTTGATTCAGAAATTGGACAACAAGAAGATAGTGATAAGTCAAACCTAAGATAAGGCGATCAAAGCCTAATCTGTTGCACACAAAACCTTGTCAGTCCTTGGTATGACGATATAAGATTATGTCTTGAACATGGATCAGCCCCCCGTCACCTTGACCCCGCTAAAAGAAGAGCGCTGAGACTGAAGTCTACCTCCTTTCATCTAGTTAATGGTATATTGTTTCGTCAGAATTTTGACGGCGTACTGATGCGTTGTCTTGAAAAGGACGAAGCATAAAAAGTCTTGCTCGAGTTGCATGCAGGAGAAGCTGGTGGCCACTTCGGTGGTGACACCACTTCTCATAAGGTTCTGAGAGCTGGTTATTACTGGCCCATGCTTTTTAGGGATGCCCATGCCTTGTGTCGTAAATGTATCATCTGTCAGAAAGCATCAGGGTGGTTACAAAAGCCAGCCTTTCCCTTGCAACATGTTTCAATGGATTCTCCTTTCCAGCAATGGGGCCTTGATATCATAGGTCCTATTAACCCTTCGTCCTCGCAACATCACAAGTATATTGTGACAGCCACGGATTACTTTACTCGATGGTCTGAAGCTGCTGCGCTAAGAACTGTCAACACCAGCCAGGTAATTGCCTTCCTAAATTCGAATATCATCACTCATTTCGGTATCCCCGATTGTCTGGTCTTTGATAACGCTTCATACTTTTCTTCTCTTGAGATGACCGAGTTCGCTTTGGAAAAAGGAATTAATTTGAAGTATTCTGCTAGTTACTACCCCCAGGGCAACGGCTTAGCAGAATCAACAAACAAAAACATGATCAAAATAATCAAGAGGACTGTGTCTGAAAATCACAAGAATTGGCACAATGCACTGCTGAACGCACTATGGGCTGATAGGGTAACACCCAAAGCCTCTATAGGTAACTCCCCCTTTTTTATTTTTTATGGCAGAGAAGCTATTCTGCCACCTCACATTCTTCTTCCTTCACTTCAGTTGTCACAAAAAGTCCAAGAAGAAGATTGTCCCCCTTTAGAAAGCCGCATTAAAGCTTTGATGAAGTTGGAAGAAGTAAGAGCCCAAGCTAAGCGTAAGTTATATCAACATCAACAATTGATTAAAAGATGGTTCGATTCTAATTCTGCTTCTGATAGGAATTTTGAAGTAGGTGATCTCGTCTTGAAGTGGGACAAATCGCACGAAGGAAAGGGTGAGCACACCAAGTTTCAAAACTTATGGCTTGGGCCATTTTTAATTGCTGAAAAGTTGGGTCCTAGTTCTTTTCGATTGCAGAATCTTGAAGGGAAGCTTGACACCTACCCGGTGAATGGCCAAGCCCTGAAAAGATACTTTTCTTGATAACTACCCTTGCATATTATGTAAATATTTTGCTTTTATTTTGATCTTTCGTTTGCTTTACGTTTGATTTTGATTTATCAGTTTTTGTGTTTTTTGAACAATACACATACCTGTATACTGAGCTATTCAGACAAAGACGATTAGAGATTTTCTTTGCTTAAATAACTTCTGAAAAATCTGTACAAACATCAATGATATATTGCTGAAATTGATAATCTATGTTGGAAAATTCTGTTGTTTGAAAGAAGTTTACTGATTTCAATCTCTGAGCAAAGTTTGTCATGATCATCTATTATCTTTTTACGCTGTCCCTTTTCCATAAAGGAATGAATCAAAAGACGTCCCCCTATCATAAGAAGTTGTTTTATAAATAAAACATCTCTGGAGATGAATAAAGGACAGTGCTAAAAATTCTGATGAGGTCTAAAAAATATATATGTTAAAATATGTTAAAATTTTCAGCGTCACCCCGCTCAGTTGTATACCTTTGAAACAAAATAAATTATGAATAAGAGCTGTGGGAAGTGTTTGTAAACCCGTCGGGATGCTGAACAGGTCTACTGACAGTGGGTAAATGCAATCATGGCACCAAGACAACTTCGTCGGGGTACTGAACAGGCCTGCTGGCAGCAAAGCAATGTCGGGTATATGAAAATAAAGAAACCTCTTTGAAAGTCCTTTATTCTGACCCAAAACTTCTTAACAGGATACAGATATCAGAGTGGGTTAAATGGAAACCCTGTCGAGGCTATGGATGCATGCTGGCAGCAGTGGCCATGCCAACAATATTGGAGATTTTATCTTTAATATCGTGACTTGCTGATCTTAAGACTGTCATTGGTTTTCATCTTTTAAAACACTGCTGGGAAAAATGATTAATGATGATGTTAGTATGATTTTCTGGTTGTTATTTTTGAGTTTGAAATTTTCTTTGTTGTCCTAAATCTGAATTTGTTTCTTTTGACAGAGATAACTGCTTCTACCAATGTGTCGCCATTGTTGGCAGCCAACTCACCTTTTCCTATCGTCTATAAGCTGCCTACACCTATGTCTTGCAAACATAGAAGTTTTGTCGCAATTTCGAATAAACGACACTTTCATTGCTTGCGACATTTACACATTTATTTTTCATCAAGTTTTCACGACTGTAAGCATGAAAACTTCTCTGTTTGAAGTCTCATTTGCGATCACTATCTGAAATGTCATCATCCTTTTATCGATATTTTCTATGGCACTTACCTTTGGCTTATCATCATATGACTGAAAGGATTTTCGAACTATGCTTATTTGGATATTTTTATATTGATTGCATAACTTGATTTTATTAAACTTGTGAGGCATTGAGTATATAGATTTATATTTTTGTGACTTGCCTAGTCATTGAATTGCAGAAGGGTTATGATTTATCTTTGTTTTCATGTGATCCTTATGATAATCTTTTTATGGCTCTTGGCTTGTCAATTTTATGAGTATCGATTGGCATAATGGTTTAAAACTTTGGATTAAAACATTTATACAATGGCGCATTGATAATATTTGGTGTTGGTTATACGTTGAATGTCAAGGGTTTTAAAAACTATAATTATTTTGGCACGTTGGCATATCACTCACCGTTTGATTCTTTGGTTGGCCAAACGATATGGTTTTGAACTATGCTATGATTGTTTGAATAAAGGCGGAATTCTTCGGTTGTACTTTGACCATAATTGTTATGCATGGCGGTGAATAACTCCACCACCCTCGCATGTGCACATTAATGCTTTCCCCCTTTGATCGTTCATTGTTGTTACACCGAATAGCTCTGCTCCTGTGCGTTCATGAATTTGACCCAAACCCTTACCATGTGCTCGCACCATGGCCCCAGTCGTCCGAGCTGAACCCAATGGGAGTCAGGCCCTGTTGATGTTTGACAGTGCTCGCAGTGACCTCGAGGAGAATGGGTGGCTTCCCTTTATACAAAAATTCGAGGGTTTTAACCTCTGCGTAGCTCGACAATTTGCTTTAACCTTTGATGGTTGTCGAGCCAAGGTCGGCGATATTCAATTGCAAATTGATGAACAGTTTATCAGTCTTGCTACGGGTTTGCCTGCCACTGGACAACGATGGTCCAAGAATTGCAAAGTAGAGGAGGTCCCATGGACAGTGCTCTTCCATTCATGAAAAATCACCTCCTGTGATAAAGGTTTGCCAGCAACTATGCTCAAACAGCGTTGGCATGATTTATTGATGATAATCAAGCAATTTATCACCTGCGAAGGCAGGTACGGGTTTGTATTTTTACACCACCTTCGTTTGCTTATGGTTTTTATGGTTTATCATCTCAATATGCCCTATTATTTGCATCGAAGCCTGTTTAAAATGTCAAAGAAATACAAAAGAAATCGGGTTGATAGTGGCCTTTTTCATTACGGGTTGGTTAAGCTTATTGTTGTATGTCATTTGAGTCTACATGGAGAATTTTGGAGCAATTTCCTTGCTCATAATGATTTTGAGGATTCGAACCCTCCACAGGTTGACAAACCTATGGTGGGCGAGGTCAAGGCTGTACCTCCATTACCCTACCATACCCTGCTACCTAAACCCTTGGCTGATTCACCTATCGACCTACCCCACTCTGTGACTAAGGGTGTTGAGACTGTTAAACCTATGGGAAAAAAGCCTAAGGAGAAACCCACTACAAACAATAAAGGGAAAAAGAATGCACGTTTGATGTCGCAGATGGCAAGAAATAAGCCAAAACCTTTTGTCAATCCAAACCCTATCATGTTGAGTGAGGACTCTGATTCGGAAGTGGAGCGTTTCTTGGCTAGCAAATACCCCTATTCGCAAGGTTTGTGTGACGAAACCTCGTATGACTTTGTGTCAAACCTACCCCCCTGCCTACAGGAAGACCTTAACTACCCGGGCATTAAGTTGCCTTGTGAAGCCCTCGGTCATTTATCCAAACCCTCTCCTGCTCTGTCTAAACCTACAGTACCACCCTGTGATCAATGCAGCTCGTGGTTAGAGAGATATTATCTTGATGTGTCGATTCTACAGTCAAGAATTCACTCTTTGGAGGACCAGGTTGCACTGCTTACCAGTCAAAAGGCTAAGCTACAAGCCACTGATAAGAAACGAAGGACAACAGGCTCCATCTTGTTTAAAAATGTGGAATCAGCTACAGCGGTCGTGAATTCTAAGTTGGCATAATTGAACATCCTCGGCATCACACAAGTATGTTTTGTTATTGCTTGTTTAAATAACGATTCAAATTTGGTTTTAATTATCTCTATTCACAGCATTGATTGGTTTCGTCACATTGTATGCATCCTATACATAACTTTGCTTTGACTAAATGGAAGTTCATTTTCCCTGTTTAGCTTCGATTGGATTTTCATCGATTTGATTGATCTTGGTGTGGATTTTATTTGTTTAATTGAGTTAAAATGGATGCTCTGTTGTCAATTGAAGTCGTTTGTATCTATTCTAGACAGGAGTTGTTTCTCATATTTCAATTTTGAACACAATCACATTTCGATTCGATTTCGTTATAAGATATACGCTATGATTGGAAAAAGTTTTGATATGGTTAATGGTTACGGTTTTATGTCCCATATGACTTTCGACCAACATGAATACAATTCGGATTATTTTCAATATGATTCTGTACAAACGCACTCAAATCATGGATAGATTCAATTCATAACGGCCATGCTAAAACCCAACCGGTTAATGCGTATTGGTTTACTTTTGCTTGACCATGTTATCAGTTGGATTCATATTGCAATGAATATTCTGTTTGAATTTGACTTGTAAAATGAGATTGGATTTACGATTTATTTCTATATTAAACCCTGTTACGATCCGTTTGAAATACCAATCAAGATTGTTTGCCTAGTTTGCAATTATAAATTCTGTTGATTCTATTAAGATTGCATCTGTTGACTGTGCAAGGATCAGTGATCGAAATCTATCACAAATTTGGTTGGGTTGATGCTGTTACGTATGATTTCGTTTACACATAATCGAAACAGTCTTTCTATCTTTGTCTTTGATTAAACGTTATGAATCTTTTGCTACATTATTATAGTTATAACGAGTGGAAAATCGTTGTGTTGGATTAGATCGTATCACATACGATATGACTCATTATCGATTTCAATTGGATATGAAACAGTCTTGTTACTGTTGGACCCGATTTTATGGTAACAGAAAAACAGAGTATTCTTACCCCTGTTTTCGATTGAGTCACTTTTGATTCTGTTTAATGTTGAATGATAAAATCAATTGAATCTTGAGTGATTAGTTTTAATTAATCATTGGAAGATAATTGGATTTAGTTCTTTTAAAAGATTTGATTCAATTTCTATTCTGATCCTGTATGTTATTTTAGACTAGCTACAAAATCAGATGATTCTGTAGCTAAGTCTGTAGGATTAGATTTTTATTGTTTTGCTAATAAAATATCTTTCTAACTTGTTATTTTTGGTCTATTGCAGATGAATTCGAAATTTCATTGGATCTGATGAGCAGTTAGGGGATATTTGAGATATTTTACTTGCATTTTAATTTCCTAGTTTAGTTGATTTTGGGGATATTTTCCCAGATTATGTAAACAGCTTGATACTATCCACAGGGAGGTTTTACCCTGTGGAAAGACTTATATATACTTATTATTTTTTGTAATAATGATCCTCATTCGTGGGAGAACAAGGATATGGAATTTTAATATAGACTGAGGCAGAATTTGATGTTTTGTTACAGCTTTAGCTTCTCATGATATCAATATTTTGTTTCATGTTATGTGTATCAATTTGTACTTGGTTAACGACTACTTTAGCTATCTTAATATTTTTCAAATGATATAATTTAATCACTGTAATCCATATCTGATTTCTTCTATTATTTAGAAAACATAACAGTTTCTTGATTCAGTTTATGAAGCACAAATTTCTCTTCTTCATTGATTGGATTATTAAGTATAATTTTTTGCATAACAGGTTTCCCTTATTGCAGAGATTTATAAATCATATAATTGTTATGATTTTTTAGGTCTTGTTTGTCCTGTAAATAAACTCAAAGAGCAGCACAGCCTCTCGTTTACGAAAATCTTCTGGACCATCCGGTGCGAGTTTACTTCCTCCAACCAGCTTCGAAGTCATCATACACAGGGCAAACTTGGAGCGTTTCCAGGTCAGTTTGTCATTCATTAGTTTAGTATATTTGTTAGTATTTTTAGTTAGATATATATGTTTAGTATATTAGATTGTTTAATTTCAGTAAGTTTTATTTCTTATTTATAAAAATCAACAAAAACATATCTTGTTGTCTTAGGGCAGAATATAATGAGTTTTGCAAGTTTTAATTAAATCTGTAGGTTGTTTATATTGTACATTTTGTGAAGAAGTGATATTGCAATTAGTAATTAGATAATTGATATTAATTAGTAGCTTGTATATAGAATAGTTAGAGTAGTTTAGTTTTAGTTTAATTTGTTTAGTTAGTTTAGTTTGTTTTATTTATTGTTAGTTAGTTTAGTTAGTTTTATTTAGTTTTAGTTTAGATTAGTTAGTTTAGATTAGTTTTCTCTTTGGTTTTCTTAAGACCTTAGAGCGGCCAACGGAGCCGCTAAACCCGTCAGGGTGGTTCATTCCAAACGGCTTGGGTTATTAGACAACCCCAGACCGGCTCCACTCTCTCTGTTGACGGACGGTCATTTTCGCCCGTCAACAATATGCTCTGATGTTCCCTGGATTCATAGCAACACACTTCCCTAGGGCTATGGCATGCATAAGGAATCTACCTACTCTACCCCTAACACAACAATACCTCCAATAGTGAATCCCTTATAATACCACTAAATTTAGGGATGACACCTCTAGTAGACTACAATGTCTCCTAAATTCAAACAAACACACCTCCCCATAGGGCTTAAGTGTGTAAACATCAACAACTTCCTATGGCTACAATGCAGGTACCTTTAGAAATTTAAAGTTTGATAGTTGCAAGAGCTCTAAGTAACAAGATTTATATTAGTTTCATTGTTTCAAAATACCATCGTGAAAGATCATAACTTATATGTTTTGGTATATTCTGGAATTATCAAAGAAATTTAAGATTTGAAACTAACTTTAGTTTTTTGCAGTTATCTTCGATTAGGGCGAGTACAACTTCATAACAACTTAATAAGTATTTTCATGAATAAACATACACGATCATTGGCTCATGAAATAACATCGAATAATTTTATCAAATAATCTCATCAAACAATATCATCAGAAAGATGTACCATAACATAGGATGATTTATGTAATCAACCATCATTTATAATATCAAAAAATCATCTTTGAACATTCATTATTATTCTCACCTAAATAAAATTTCATGGTGACACTAATAAATCCATTTCACTAACAAACAAATAATTTATAATATCCCCAAGGACGATCCCCAGTTGTATTTATGAATTGTAAACAATTTTTGTAGGCTGGTGAGCCGAGTGTTGATAAGTTTGTTGGCTTATGTGTTTATTAGGCCGGAGAGACTAGGTGTTAAAGGCCAGGAGCTTGATTTTGTATATGTAATTATGTAGGTCATTAATAAAATATAAACATCACTGCGTGCAGAACGACCACGAAGAAAGAGTGATGGGGGACTAAGCTTCCACAAGATTGGGTAAGGGAGGAAGCTAAGTGTGTGGGCCTAAGGGCTAAGCTAGGGGGCTTACCTCAAAAGGGGTTAATAATTTTTTATTATTTCCTGAAGGCTAAGGTGGACATGTTGAGTGTTTTCCTAAGCTCTTGTAAAGTGAACGTATGCTAAATGGAGCGCATGCAGCTCCAAGGAGACAGGTGTCAAACTGGGCTCATGCAGTTAAAACCCAAGAGTCAAACTGTGTTGTGTTTGTTCTACCATTCTCCCATCCTCCGTCTGAACCCGTTTTTCCTCTGCGTTGGACCTATGCATAACCATGCATTCTGAAATCCAGAACTGTGAAGCTGACCTGTGTTGTTTTACTGTGAAGCCCGACACATCCTAGATATGGCTTGAACCATGTTGTGTCTTAGTGTGGACTGTTGTCATTTTTGGATGTCTATACCCAATTTCATGTGTTGTTGTCACCCATGAGTTAACCGATTGTTGTTGTTGTCGTTGTTATCCTTACCTTGTAGGAATTGAATTGAAACTAGTTAAAGAAGTGGGTTGTCAGGACCATGGTTGAAGAGGTAGGTTGTCATGCCTGTGAGCAGCTCTCTCCAGGTTAGAGAGTTTGTTGGGAAGTGGTTTTCTCCCAGAGAGAGTCCATCACTAGCTACGGAGCTCTGATAAATCCTGATCTGGCATGTTGTCAAGACCCTGAGAGGGAGGTGAAGAAGTTGATGGACTGTGTGACAGTGAAGGTGTATAATCTCGGGTGGAATAGGCATGTGGGGAATGAGAGTCCGTGAGTAGTGGCCGTAAGAAGGCTCCTGGAGAGAATCCTTCCAGTTGCACTATGAAGTTTCCTATAACCTCAACCTAGTCTAGGAATACCTTGCCCTGGGTGGAGCTTAGTCCCAACTCGGGGGTGACCCACTACTGAGCATGATGAGAAACGTGGTCTATGGATGGGAGGTTCGTGGAAGGTATGCACGTAGTTGGTGGTGTTACTCCAATTGAAAATATAAGTATCAGTCTGTCCTTAATTTATATGTTATGCATGTCTGTGATGATTGAATGTTATCATGTATTCCATTGTGTATATGAACTACTGTTAATTCCATTGATTTTGTATGGTAGCAGTAATTATGTGATTATTGTGATTAAGTGTTTTAATTCGATAAAAATGAATATATTATATAAGTGTATATTTCATAGTGGTAGCATTCCCGGTCTCTGTGTTGTCGGGAATGCTACAGTTTGGTATCATAACTAAGTTAAGTGTCTGACTAGTTGCATTGCCCGGCCTGTTGGTGGCTGGGGATGTTACAAATTGGTATCAGAGCCAAGGTTTCAACACTGAGGCTAAATGGGTTGGATAAGTGGTCATTGGACCCAAGGTTTCAAGAGGAAATTGTGTTTGGAGGACCAATTTCAAACCTCAGAACCTTCCTGAGTGCCAAGAATTAACCTTCGGAATGTTACAAATCTCAAGAGGAGTAGCGGTGTCGTAAAACCACGACAGAAGTGGTATTGGGCCACAGAATAATGTGGACCTTAGGATCTGTTCGGGAGAAGGAAAATCCTTCACGATCGTCAGATCTGGTAATGTTGTGAGGCAGTTAGTCATGAATTCTTTTGGAAATACGTAGAGTAATAGAGTATGTTCTACACTGTAAGATCTGTTCGAAAGGAAGGTAAATCCCTTACGACCGTCAGATCTGGGGAAGGTGTAGAGGAGTTAAACTGGAAGCCCTTTGGACTTCACGACTTCAGTGAAGTCTGATGCTAGAAAAAAGAGAAGGGTTGAAGCCCGAATTCTGAAGTGGATCTACACCATAGATCTTGAGAGAAGAGCTCGACCATTGGATCAAGCCAATGTTAAAAGGTCAGACATAGTAGTGAAGGGAGAAATCTCACGAAGAGCCAAAGTAGTGAGTCATGATGATGTCACTTGGATGGACATGGACACATGGTATGTGTGCCACGTGTCAGTGGGTTTCGAACCCGTGGAAGGTTGAAATTCCATATGGAACGTGACATGTGAAACCCATCTGATTGGGCCACGAGTCAGTCGCTAGTATTCCACCACGTGGCACTCTGTATGAGCATGGTTAGTGGGACCCAAGGCTACTTAACAAAGTTAAAGGTTGGAAGACCAATAGTGGCGTTGATCACGAAACATCAATATCAACGACCAGAGGGCATTGTGGGGACCCAAGTTGCACAAAAGTTAATTATCCAAGGCGGTCCCACAATCCAAACCACGGTTTCACCGAGGGGTTACATGTCAACATTAGAATAACTGCGGGATGAAAGGCGGGTTACTCCAAACCACTACCGCATGCCCCTGCAATTGGAAAATGTAAGTAATGTGACGTAATGACGTCACTAAAGTTGATTGGGAATGTTCGAAGATTAATAGTTTGGGATGCGCGGATGTGAAATCCTCCGAAGTCCCGAAGCTTTGAAGTTCCGAAACTCAGACGCCTGAAGTTCCATAGTGAGTGTAAGTCCTCGGATGTTAGGTAGACGTGGACTGATGATCTTCCCTACTTTGCAAGTTTGTTAATCCATAACTCCAAGAGATTGTTGTGTGGTGCTTTGAAAACTTCTGAAGCCGAAGGCCCGAGTAAGCACCTATTGATCTAGTGCTTGCTCATGGAACGTCATCACATGGATTGGGGACTGAGAGTGGTAAATAAATCAATCCCTAACTGGTGCCACTTGCCATTGTGACTACTGTAATTGGTTCAAACATGGCACGAAAAACCCTACCTAAGCAGTAGAGGGAATAGTGCCCAAAAATTATTACAGAGTAGAGAAGAGCTCGGAAAGAAAATGAAATCTGAAAGTTTTCTTAAATCAGATTGGTTTGAATGCGTAAACTGGTGAAGTATTGAATAAGTTTCAATTGTTTCTCTTCTTTGAGTTTTTGAGTGAAAGCAGTGCACATTGTTCACAAGGAGTGCGTTGACAAAGGTAAGTTAACCTCGGATAATCTCAGGAGAGATATCGTTGACCCTTCATCATTAGAAGTGCAAGGAGTGCACGGGAAGAACTATGTGTTGAGTTCAGAGAGAGATAGAATCACTGAGAACCCAGTAGGGATCTGCCAGGTGGGCATCGAGTGAGTGTAAGTGTGCACAGAGAGAAATATTTGTCGAGTTCAAGG
Source organism: Picea glauca (assembly GCA_000966675.3). Classification (NCBI taxonomy): domain Eukaryota; kingdom Viridiplantae; phylum Streptophyta; class Pinopsida; order Pinales; family Pinaceae; genus Picea; species Picea glauca. Next base: position 241,864 of record JZKD02S2340301.1, read on the forward strand.
AGAAGAGTATCAGAGGAAGATACTCACATATTTGTTGAACACTCTGTAGAAAATGCTTAGCAAGGTGTGCTTTGAGTAGAAGGTTGCTAGGAGGCCACGAAATTTTCCTTTGAAAGGAAACAGAAGGGTCGAGACCCTTAGGAGACTGAGTAAATAGAAAAAATCAAAAGAGATAACGCAAGGAGTGTGTGGGAGACGAACTCATTCCAAGTCCTAAATCTCAGGAGAGATAATGCTTACAAGAGCGAAGACGAGATCCAGGAGGCGGACTCGCAGGAGGAAGGTCAAAGGCTGAAGCTTTAAACACTGACAAAATATTCCAAGGCAAAAGAAGTCAAAATCTTAGGAGGAGGAGTGACACCATCCATCAGATCGGTTGTGGGGAGGAGCCTGTACCATTAGATCATTGTCCAGTAGAACAAAGGAAGCGCGAAAGAGAGGAATAGATCACATATGTTGGATCTGAGCATGAAGGACCAATAACCGTTGGATCTGGAGGTAAGAGCATGAGACTTAACCCTTGTGTGCACAGGAGAAGTGGACTTGTCAAAGTCCTGAAGTCTCGAAGTGATTTGGGACCGTCCATCATCAAGGAGGAAAAGTGGCATAAGATCCATAACTTCAAAATTTTGTGGACAAGGAGGAGGAGAAACAGTCGAAGTAAATCTTGGTCGTTTATCTAAAAGTGGATGTGCGGCACTAGATCTGGAACTTCGGGTATTGAGCACTCTGGGTATCTGAGTCTGTGCCTTAACCGGTTGGGGTTGTTTCCTTGTGTTCGCCTGATCCGTGCAACGTCTTAGCATTAGGTTGTTGCCATTTTCGGTGTCCATAAATGTTTCCTGTTGTTGTTGTCACCCGTATTCTAGCCAAGTGTTGTTGCATTATTTATTAGGAAATGAATTAAAGAAACAGGTTGTCATGCCTGTGAGTATCTCTCCCATGTGAGAGAGTCTGCTAGGAAGTGAGTTCTCCTGGAAGGGGATCTCGTAGAAGCTACAGTACTTTGAGTCTGCTAGTATAGCCTGTTGTTGAAGCCTGAGGTAAGGGAGGTGTATTAGCCGATGGAATTGTAGTAGTGAAGGTGTACTCTCCTGGGGTGGAGCAGGCGTGTGGGGAATGAGGGTCTATGAGATGTGGGTGTAAGTGGCTCCTGGGATAAAAGATCCTTCCTGTTGTTTTGTGCAACTTCCTTTTTGTCCTTTCCAAGCCTAGAATTTCCTTGCCCGGTGGAGTTTATTCCTAGCTCAGGGGTGACCTACTGTTGAGACTGATGAGCAACGCGGTCTAAGGCTAGGAGGTTCATGGAAGGTCCGCACGCAGTTGTTGTATTTACTCCAGCTAAAATATAAGTATCATTTATGTGATTAATTATGTATTTTATGCATGTTTGGGTTACTTGAAATGTATCATTTGTTCCATTGCATGTGGAATTACTGTTAATCTCAATTGCATCTGTATGGTAGCAGTAATTCTATGGTAAATGTATTAAATTCATTATTATGCATATATATTATATAAGTTGTAAATTTCGCGTGGTATCATTACCCATTATTTGGAGGGTCGGAGATGTTACAAATTGGTATCAGAGAATGGTTATAGCACTGAGCCTGGATGGGACATGTTATTGGTTAACAAGACAAAGATTTCAGAGTGAATTGTTGTCGAAAGGGACACAATTTGAGGTTCAAAGTGTCCTTGGGTGAAAGGAGTGCATCGACAGAGTATTTGACTCAAAAATCTCAGGAGAAATAGATTGAGTTTTCTCGTGAAGGGACGCGAAGATCTGTTGCAAGGAGTGCACAGATCTGAAATTCGACTAAGTGTCGCAGCAACCCTCTAAGGAGAAAGGGGTTCAAGAAACGAAGCTCAGGAGGAGGAGTGACATCAGTAGTCATATATTTTTTTGGAAGGAGTCTGGACCGTTAGATCTGTATCCAGGGAAGCAAAGGAAAGTCACTTTGGAGGATTTCAAGTGTGGAGTGTGACAAAATCCCGAAGTCCCGAAGGCCAAAGTAGATCACAATCATTCGTTGCAAAGGACATGTGTCAAGAGATCGTGTACTTCGGGTGGAAGTACTTTGGAGGATTTCAAGTGTTGTGAGTTTAAAACTCCCAAAGCCCGAAGTGTCGAAGTCACTCATAGCCATTGATCATAAAGGAGGACATGCGTCGGTGGATCGTGAACCCCGGGGAAAAGCACTTTGGGAAAAAGAAAGTGTAGAGGAGTTGAAAATCCTGAAGTCCAAAGCTTCGAAGCCCGAAGAGCCAAAGTGGTGAGTCATGAAGACGTCACCTAGAGGTGACGTGGACACATAGGATGTTGGTCATGCATCAGTAGGTTTCAAACCGTGAAAGATTGAAATGGCATTTGGAATGTGGCACCTGTCACCTATCTGAATGGGCCACGTATCAGCCACTAGTATTCCACCATGTGGCATCCTGTATGAGCAAGGTTAGTGGGGCCTGAGGTTACGTAATGTAGTTAAAGTTCGGAGGACCCACAGTGGCGTTGATCACGATACATAAAGATAAATGGCCAGAAGGCATTGCGGGAACCCAAGTTGCACAGAAGTTAATTCTCCAAGGCGGTTCCGCAATCCAAACTGCGGTTTCACCAAAGGGTTTTGTGTCAGTGTCAGAATAATTGCGGGATAAAAGGCGAGTTACTCCAAACCATCATTGCATGCCCCCGCAATTGGGAAAACGTTAAGTGATGTGATGTAATGATGTCACCAAAGGCGATTGGGAATGTTCGGATATTAACAGTTCGGATGTGTGGATGCGAGATCCTCCGAAGCTCCGAAGTCCCGAAGACTCAAATTCCTGGAACTCAGACACCTAAGGTTCCATAGTGAGTTTCAATCATTGGATGTTGGGTAGATGTGGACTATTGATCCACTCTACTTCATGAGTTCAGTAACTCGGAGCTCCGAGGGGTTGTTGTGTTGTGCTTTGAAATTTTTTGAAGCCAAAGGCCCGAGTAAGCACCTTTTTTACTTAGCGCTTGGTCACGGCCCGTGATCACATGGGTTGGGCACTGAGAGGAAGGGGATAGTGCCCGAAAATTATTACAGAGTAGAGAAAATCTCGGAAATAAAATGAAATTTGAACGTCTTTCTTAAATCATATTGGTTTATGAATGTTGTGGGAATTGTTAAGGACTGATGGCCTAACAATTTTTTGTTGATTGCACATTGTGTTTGCAGAGTTCAACGAGTGTCAGGACCGCAGTGAATTGACACTGAGTGCAAAGAAATGGAGGAGGCACAAAATGCTTCCAGTTTAGAGAATGAATTAAAATGAATGAATGTCCATTTAGGAGTGGAATAATCGAACTCCAATGGGCATGGAGGAGAGATGGAAAAGGAAGAACATATGATGAAAATCCTTGATCGATTGCAGAAATATACCCAGGGTCACCGAGCTGATAACAGAAAGCTCATGAAATCCAGGGATCAAAAATGAAAATTTAACTTAAAGTTGATGAAGATTCTGGAAATAATCGAAAAGAAGTTGGATAAGGAGAGTGACTCAAGAAAAACAGGTAGTCGTAAGAACCCTGAGAGGAAAATAAGATCAAGAAGCATTAGCAGCCATCATCATCACTCCCCAAAACATTCCAATAAGGAGGCACACAGTAGTTCAAGTCCATCTCCTACCAAAAAACATAGGAGATCTAGAGTAGATGAGTTGAAGGGTGAAATGAACAAGATTAAACCTCTTACTTTTGACGGATAACACAAGAAAGATGAAGATGTCAAGATTTGGCTATTGGGCATGAGGAAATATTTCCAACTGCAGAACTATTCTTCTCATGCAGAGGGAATAATTGTCATTTACCAACTTAAAGGAAAGGCATCCTTATGGTGGGATCATCTTGTGCAAGTACAACACGTTAGAGAGAAGAATGTTACTTGGAGGGAGGTCAAGAAACATTTTGAAAAGAAGTACTTAACTAAGAAATACTATGATAGAAAGATGAAAGAGTTATTTGAACTCAAGCTGGGCAGCATGACCATTGATGAATATGAACAATTTTTTTTGGAATTGTTGAAGTATGTTCCTTTCATCAAGGACGAAACTGTCAAAATTCAAAGGTATCTGAATGGACTGCCACCTTCCATCAGTGACAAGATCCAGTATGATGACCCAAATACTATGGAAGAAAATATAAGGAGATAAAAATGCTTATATGATTAGCAAAACTAAAAGCCTACTTTCCAAAAATATTGGGAAGATAAGAAGAAGTTTAAGAGGGAGTAGAGGAAAAAATGGAATCAAACCACAATTTTTCAGGAATAGCCCTCAAGGACAGTCAGGTTTTCGAGAGCCCAGGAAGGTTGAAGTAGGTGGGTAAATGCCAAGACAACCACCTATGGAATGTTGGGGCTGTAAAGGAAATAATAGGTACAGATATTTCCCCCACATGAATGATAAAGTGAGAACTTTCCACAATCTTCAGCAGGAAAAAATAGTGGAGGACATGGGTAGTAGAATACCCAGGATCTATGCAACCCTGGACAACAAGCAAGTTGAATTTCAATCACACATGATTGAAGTGGAAGGTATGATCAACATCCATGTCTTTACTATTTTAATTGATTCAGGGACTATTCATAGTTATATAGACCCTAGGGTGGTGGAAAGTTTTCAATTGTCGAGAAGCAAACATGGAAAATCTTGGTTAGTGCAACTGGCTACAGGAACCAAGAGAAAGGTTACGGAGTTGGTTAAGTCATGTCCAATGGACATGAATGGACTGAACACAAGGGATGAATTGAACATTTTGTCTTTAGGTTCCTATGACTTTCTAATTGGGATGGATTGGTTGGACCAACACCATGCCATCCTAGACTGTCGTAATAAGGCATTCACTTGACTAGATGAGGAGGGGAATCAGAAAATAGTACAAGGAATTCCCAGAATTGTTACTATCAGGGAAATCTCAGCAATACAACTGAAGAAGTGCTACAGGAAAGGCTGTCAATTATTTGCAGCCCACATGGAGGAAGCACCTAAGGATAAAGTATCAAAGATCAAAGATCATGCAGTACTAAAGAAGTTTGAAGATGTATTCTAGGAGGTACCCAGATTACCCCCGAAAAGAGATATTGACTTCTTTGTAAACTTGATTCCTGGAGCAGCTCCAGTGTCAAAAACTCCTTACAGAATGAGTACATCGGAGATGAAAGAACTACAATTGCAGGTTAAAGAGATTCTAAAGAAGGGGTATATACGCCCAAGTGTGTCACCTTGGGGCACCCTGGTCCTGTTCATGAAGAAGAAGGATGGGACGTTGAGATTATGTATTGATTTCAGATAGTTGAAAAAAGTGACTGTAAAGAACAAGTATCCTCTGCCAAGGATCAACGATCTCTTTGACCAGTTGAAGGGTGCTAAGATATTTTCGAAAATAGATATTAGATCAGGATATCACTAGTTAAGAATAAAGGATGAAGACATCAGCAAGACCACCTTCAGAACAAGGTATGGTCACTATGAATTCACAGTGGTGCCATTTGGGTTGTCGAATGCGCTCGTTGTCTTTATGTGCCTAATGAATGGCGTATTCAGGGAATATATGGACAAGTTTGTAATGGTGTTTTTGGATGAAATTCTGGTGTATTCCAAGTCAGAGGAAGAGCATGAACAACATCTGTGGATGGTGTTGCAAGTGCTAAGGGAGCACCAGTTGTATGCTAACTTGAGCAAATTATCATTTTATCAAAAGCAGTTCCATTGCTTGGGGCACATCATCTCAAAGGATGGGATAGTCGTAGATCCTGAGAAGATTGAATCCATCATAGAATGGTCAGCACTGAAGAATGTGATAGAATTCATATCCTTTATGGGTATAGTTGGATATTATAGAAGGTTCATTGTAGGGTTCTCAAGGATAGCTCACCCTATCACTTCCTTACAAAGGAAGGAAAAGAAATTTCAGTGGACAGAAGAATGTGAAAAAAGCTTCCAATGATTGAAGCAGTTTTTAACCAGTGCTCCAATCCTGAGGATTGCAAATCTGAATGAAGACTTTGTAGTGTGTACAGATGCATGAAAAGAAGAAATGGGAGGATTCCTCGGTCAGAATGGTTTCATAATTTGTTATGAATCCAAAAATTTAAAAGAGCACGAAAGGAACTATGCAACTCATGATTTGGAGTTGGCAGCCATCGCTCACGCTCTGAAGAAATGGAGGAATTACCTCATGAGAAGGAGGTTTGAACTGAGGACAGACCATAACTGGCTGAAGTATTTGTTTGATCATCCAACCTTAAATTCTAGGCAAAGTAGATGGTTGGAATTCCTTTGTGAGTATGATTTTGATATCAAGCATATCAAAGGAAAAGAGAACAAAGTGGTTGATGCACTCAGCAGGAGAATGCATGAACTACATGCTACAACCATTAGCATGTACCAAACTAACATTAAGGGCATAATTTTGGAAGCTGCAAATGCAGATTTGCAGTACATGGATTTGGTAGCAAAGCTACAACATGGTAAGATGCTACAAAAAGTGGAAAATTATAAATTAGAGGCTGATGGAATACTTATGTACCAGAACAGAATTTATGTACCTAATGTCCAAGACTTGAAACTTATGATTTTGAATGAAATGCATAATCTGCCTTATGTTGGGCACCCTGGATATCAGAAAATTGTGGCAGCAGTCAAGAGCCATTACTTTTGGTCAGGTATGAAGAAATAAATTGCAGAATATATCGTCAGATGTATGGAATGCCAGAAGGTTAAAGTTGATCACATGCACCCAGTAGGGTTGCTACAACCTTTACCCATCCCTGAGTGGAAGTGGGAGGTAGTGACAATGGATTTCATCACTGGATTGCCCAGAACAGGCAAGTAGCATGATTCAATCATGATGGTGGTGGACAAGCTTATGAAAGCTGCCCATTTTATTCCATTAAAGACTACTCACAAGGCAGCTAATGTTGTCGATATCTTTATGAGGGAAATAGCACGATTTCATGTTGTTCCCAAGACAATTGTGTCTAACAGAGACCCGAAATTCACCTCAAAATTATGGAAAGGGTTATTTAGAGGGTTCGTAACGAATCTGAACTTCAACACTGCTTACCATCCTAAATCTGATGGACAGACAGAGAGGGTGAACCAAGTGATAGAATACATGTTAAGGATGTATGTGATGGAAAAACCATCTAAATGAGAAGACTACCTACACTTGGTATAATTTGCCCACAACAATGGGTATCAAGCATCATTGAAGATGAGCCCGTTTGACGCACTTTACGGCAGAAAGTGAAACACTCCAGTAAGATGAGATAACCTAGTTGATAGAGAAGTAGTTGGACCAGAGTTGCTCAAGGAAATGGAAGAACAAATGTTGAAGATTAAGTAGAATTCGAAAGTTGCCCAAGACAGGTAGAAGAGTTATGTTGATAAGAACATGACCCACTGGGAGTTTAAAGTGGTTGATCATGTTTTCCTGAAAGTGAAAGCCAACAGAAGTTCCCTGAAGTTGGGAAACTGTTCGAAGTTGGCAGCCAAATTTTGTGGACCGTTTGAAATACTAGAAAGGATTGAACCAATTGCATATATGCTTGCATTGTCTGCATCCATGACTGGACATAATGTGTTTCATATTTCATTGCATAAGAAATATATATCTGATGGTAATCATGTAATTGATTGGAATGCGATTCAGGTGGAGCAAGAAGGTGTCTTGCAGGTGCATCCGGTGCTTATACTGGACCGGAAAAGCAAGCAGCTCTAGAATCGAGCCATAGGGCTTGTAAAATTCCAGTGGACCAAGTGCGTTCCTGAGGACGCAACATGGGAGCATGAAGATGCTATGTGGGCAAAGTACCCACATCTTTTTTAATATTTTGGAAATATTGTTGTTGTTTTGTAAATAAGTTGCACTGAGGACAGTGAAAAAATAAGGGGAGGGGATTGTAATACCCCAAGGTCGAGCCCCTTCTGAATTGTAAATTTTTCTTATAGGTTGGTGAGCCAAGTGGTTATAAGTTGGAAGACTTATGTGTTTATTAGGTTGGTGAGCCATATGCCAAGGCCATTGAGCTTGATTTTTGTATATGTAATTATGCAGAACATTACTAAAAATATAAACACTATTGTGTGTAGACCGACCACGAAGAAGAGTTATGGGGGACTAAGCTCCACTAGGTAGGGTAAGGAAGCGGGGGATAAGTATCTAGGCCTAGGGGCTAAGCTAGAGGGCTTACCTCTGGAGGATTAATATTTTGATATTATTTCCTGAAGACTAAGGTGAACATGATATGTTTTTGTTATCCTAAGTTCCTGGAAAGTGGGACGTAGGCTAAATGGAGTGCATGCATCTCCAGGAAGACAAGTGTCAACCTGGGCTCATGCAATTAAGAGATAAAGTGTCAGCTGATTTGGGGGTTCGTGAGTCATTCTACCATCCTTCGCCTGAGTTCGCTAGTCATTCTTCCATCCTTCGCCTGAGTTCGCTAGTCATTCTTCCATCCTCTGCCTGAAATCGTTGGCCTCAGACGTCGACCTCTGGTTACCTACGCAACATTGAGAAAATCGCTCACAGAAAGGGGGTTCACTTTCCATTTCCCATCCGTCATCTAACCCATTGGGGCCTTTGCGTCTTCCCTCTGCATAACCTCACACATCTAAGAAACCAGTATGGGAGAGAAAATCTGACCTGTGTTTCTTGTGAACCTAGGTTTATCCACACTACAAATCTGAGTTCATGCCTCAACCGGTTGGGGTTGTTGCCTTGTGTTCGCCTGAGTCGTGTTGTGTCTTAGTGTTAGGTTGTTACCATTTTTGGTGTCCATAACTATTTCCTGTTGTTGTTTTCACCCATATTCTAGACGAATTTTGTTGCAGTATTTCTTAGGAGATTAATTGAAGAAGCAGGTTGTCAGGCCTGTGAGCAGATCTCCCAGGTGAGAGAGTCTGCTCGAACGTGAGTTCTCCTTGAAGGGAGTCCTGTAGCAGCTACAGTACTCTGATACTTCTGGTCTAGCTTGTTGTAGAAGCCCAAGGTAAGGGAGGTGTAATGGTCGTTGGACTTGTAGTAGTGAAGGTGTACTCTCCTGGGGTGGAGTAGGTGTGTGGGGAATGAGGGTCTGTCAGTTGTGGGCGTAAGTGGCTCCTGGAATAAAATATCCTTCCTGTTGTTTTGTGCAACTTCCTTGTTGTCCTTTCCAAGCCTATAATTCCCTTGCCTGGTGGAGTTTAGTCCTAGCTCGGGGTTGACCTACTGCTGAGAGTGATGAGCAGCGCGATCTAAGGCTAAGAGGTTCATGGAAGGTCCGCATGCAGTTGGTGGATTTACTCCAGCTAAAAGATAAGTATCATTTATGTGCTTAATTATGTATTGTATGCATGTTTGGGTTACTTGAAATGTATCAAGTGTTCTGTTGCATGTGGACTTACTGTTAATCTCAATTGCATCTGTATGGTAGCAGTAATTCTATGTTAAATGTGTTAAATTCATTATTATGCATATATATTATATAAGTTGTAAATTTTGCACGGTAGCATTGTTGGCCCTTGGTTATGGAAGGAAGCAAAGAACGAGGAAGAAAAGGTAAAAAGCGAGCTTCGCGGGAGACACAGTGACTGTCATTAGGTCAAAGTGAGCAAAAGAACAGAAAAGATGGAGCGAAGTGAGTAAAAGCAAGTCGTTGGATGAGGAGATCAAGGATGACAGATCAGCAAGGAAGATGGACCGAGGATGGTTCAGGAAGTGGAAAAAGCCAACATTAGATGCCTTGGAGCATCACGAGATGAAGAAGGAAAGACAAGCTGGTGAAGCCCGGAAAGAATGGGCCAAAGTGACCTAGGGTTGTAGACACCTAGGGTTTTGGTAATTAGGGTTTTTGACACCTAGGTTTCGACCTGAGGCTGTTGGTGAGAGATTATAATGTATAAATAGAGGTCGAGAGGACCTAGGTCAGGTCGGTACTATGGATTTGCCTTGTTATTGATTAGTGTTCATTGGGATAATATTGTATTAGGGGTGAGCGTAGTGTTCTGAGAGAGAGCCTTCTGGTATCGTAAGATCTTCAACTGGGTGCGAAGATCGAGTCCTGCAACTGGGTGCACAGGAAGGGGAGAAGGAGAGAGAGAAGAGAAAGGATCTGTTGGCCAAGAGAGGAGATCGGAACTGTAAGCTTTATCTTAATATATCATAAGCACGGTTCTGTGGACGTAGCCCTAGAGAGAGGGTGAACCACGTACATCTATTGTTGTGTGTGTGATTGATGCTTTGATCTCTATTGTTGTTAAATTGTTATCTGCATCATTGTATTAGATCAGATCTATAGTTGTGAAGGATAGATCTAGCTAGTTGAATGGTAAATGCATGTTATGTTGTTGTCGTAATAAGAACCACTTGATATTCCCCTGGTTGTAGACATCTATGTCCTGCAACCCCCTCATAGTTTCTTCGCAGGTGCTGCCAAAAGGGCCAATAGCTAGGGCTTGTTGGTGCGCTCTTGGAGCTGAACCCTGGGTTTTCCCCTGTGCCAACAAATGGTTTCATTTCCAGGACAGGAATATTTTTAATGGAATGTCAAGGTGGTTCCCGTCGAAGACAGAGATTCAGAAGTGGATAGAGGACCAAGAGAAGGACTTCATTGAAGCCCAGAACAAAAACCCTAAAATAATCACTGAAGATTGGATACAAAGATACATCTTCACCGACATTCACGAGATATTCTTTGGAGGAATCCATCAGGAGCTACATGAGTGGTTGGCCAGGTTAGCTGACACATAGTTTGAAATCAAATCTAGACCTCCTATGGTTTGGACACTAGCATTGATCCAGAAGGTCAAGAGAGTCGACAACATTGTATCCAGAGTAGTAGATCACTAGTTTGATAGTACCATTGGAGGGTATATCACCGAGTTTGTTGTTGACAGAACAAAATCGTATAGCCAAGCCGAGAGATACTTTTTCAAAGGACCCAGAGGAAAAAAAAATCACTTCCTGAAGCTAAGAATCAAGATGCTCTTGCATGAAAACCACATCTTGAAGATACAGTAGATTGATCGGACCTGAAAAGGCTAATGTTCAAGATCTCGGACAACGATAATGACACATAAGCAAGACATACGCGCAGTGGGAAAGTATTCTGAGGAGTTCACCTTGAGAACTTGTTTAAGAAAAACTACGGGGAAGAGGGTTTCTATAGTGGATAAGAGGTAGATCTAACTGACGAGGAGCATCCAAAGCCCACAAGAACAGAAGAAGGGAAAGCTGAAGAACTGCGCCAAAACAAGCCAGAAACCTTAGGAATTGCGCGAACTACTGAAGTAAGTAACGTTAATCCTCATGTTGTCCCAACAATACTTAGCATCCAGAATAGTCAGAACCACCAAAGTCTTCAGAGTACTGTTACTAGTAGCTCAGCATCTACTCAGACAAGAACCCTAGTCAACTCTATGGCAGATGAAATGAGACTCCCTATATTTAGAGGAGATGGATCTGAAGATCCATATCATCATTGGTTTCTGTGTGAGGCCATATGGAATATTAAAAGTATCACCGATGAAGCCATCAAGAGAACCCAGTTCAGCACTACGCTAAGGGACCGCGCACTGAGCTGGTACATGAAACTTGTCCAAGGACTAGCACAGCCTAAGCCCCTAAATGAGATCAATAATGTGTTGATTGTAGAGTTTAAGAAACCTAAGTCGGAGTCACAATGTATTACAGAACTAAAAGAGATTAAACAAAAGGTAGTAGAACCTATTTGGGAGTTCGACCAAAGATTCAAGACCCTGACAGGCCGATTAACTTTCTAGATCCCCGACGAACAGAACAAAGAATGGTTCATCATTGTGTTGTTACCACACATAAGGATCCCTCTGATGCAGCCGAAGATTTCATCTCAGGTAGAAGCTTTGGAGATCGCCATGAAGCTTGAATCGGCACCAATGGGAGAATCTAGCTCAGGCATTAGCCATATCATGAGGCAGCTAACTAGTTTGTCTTTACAGGTCGAGGATATGAAGAAAGATAAGGGAAAAGACAAAAAGGAAGATATCAGATGTGTAATATGTAGATATAAAGGCCATGATAAGGAACAGTGTCCCTTATTTCATGACTAATTGGCATCAGGGGCACCGAGCCCCTTAAAGCAAGTTAACCTACCCTGGTGCGATGTATGCAGAAATAGGCATTGCCCAGGTGAGTGCTACTACATGCAGAAGTATGTCCAGACACACAAACTGGTATTGTGCATTCTATAAATCAGTGGGGCATGATTATCGGGATTGTAGAGCTTATGATCTCATGCATGAAAGGTCGAGAGACCTATACAAGATTCAAGGCGAAGTACAACAAGAGGGAAACACTCCGCAGTACAACTCTCCGGGGAGAGGAAATTTCACTCCTCATGGTGGCTACAGAGGACGAGGACAAGGAGGAGGTATGGGCCAAGGCCGAGGAAAATTAATATGTTACAACTGCGCGCAGGCAGGACATTTAGCAAGGGATTGTCAGAATCCCTGCACAACCTGTAGTTACTATAACTCCTTCAAGCATGTCATAGAGGAATGCCCTGTGTTGCTGGCTAAACTTCAGGAAAGACGAGGACCCCAGTAGAACCCACAAGTACAACTGATATATGCTGAACCTCGTGGAGTATACCCTAGAGTCATTGTTATTACTTGAGGAGGCGCTACTATAGGAGAACACAGATCGGCCCAAGGAAAGACTGAAAATGACCACAAAGTCAGCAAGGCTATAGAAAAGACCCCAACGTTCAATGCTAAGAAAGAAAGACAAATATTCGAGGAGGCAAGGAAAGAGTTCAAAGGAGATCAAGGATCTTCATCAAAGAGACAACTAGAAATCAAAGAATATGGCATGCCTCGGGCGTTTGATCCATATGCATCGCCAACAGAAGGGAAAGGGGTAAGAAAACTCATGGAATTACTTGTGTTAAGTTGATTCAAGATAAAGGCGTTGTACAAGAATTACAAGATTTAATCAAGCAGTATGAACTAGGAAAAATAGACCCCTTACTTAATAGAGCAGTGCACCAAATTGGAAAAAGGAGAAGGACAAATAAAGAATTACACTTGAATGCTCAGATAGGAGAGTATGAGATAGACTATGTGGTCCTCGAGTTAGGGTCAGAGGTCAATGTCATGACGAAGCAGACTTGGGCATTGATGGGAAAACCCAAGCTGATATATTCCCCTATCAGGCTTCGCATGGCTAATCAGCAAGCTGTCAGCCCATTTGGACGATTAGAGCATGTCCCAGTGGACATCGATGGAGTAAGAACCTTTGCATATTTTGAGATAATTGAAATTGTTGATGATAGTTTCCCTTACCTTGCATTATTAGGAATTGATTGGGCCTTTAACAATTCCACTGTTGTTGATCTAAAGAAAAGACGCATGACATTTGAGAAAGATGGCCTTAGGGTTGTTGCACCTTTAGATCCAGATGAGGGTCCATGATACACAGAACCTATCAGAGAAGAGGACCACGCATTCGAACTGGAAAACATCTACAAATTAACGACCAAACAGTAGGATTATATCAACCCTACAGTTGACGAAAATCTGAGCTGGCAAAGTGACAGTACATGTTCATCCGACTTAGAAGAAGCATTTGAGAACTGGCAGAACCAGATGTACGAAGTATCTACAAGAAAATGTGCTAGTCTAACCAGAGAAGTTCATTGGATTGGCACAATAGTGATTAATCTACCCACATTTGATGGGCTGAACCCCTTAGAAAACTTCTTATCATAATTTGAGACAAGTGTACCAACACAACAGAGGTTGTTGGCAATGAATGAGGCCATGAAATTCACACCAACAAGATGGTGGGGGACACATAAAAGAAATTTTACAGACTGGACACAATGTCAAACTTTGATGATAGCGTGGTTTTCAGCACAAGTAGGAAGCTATGAAGCACGGTACACAGGTCGAAGTTGCCCAAAGGATCATGTACAAAGATGCGAAGAGGCCTGGAGTGGCATTCCTAGAGAACAATGGGTACACAGGTTCGTCAATACGCTGGATACCACCCCGATTAATTGGTACCTTCAAGCAGAGTTGTGCCTTGTCACTTCAGAATGGGAAGGTATGATCCAGAATTTTATAACCACCTTTTTGTTTGATAGTGAATTTCCTTCTATAGATCAAGCACTACAGATGGTGAGACAGAAAGTATTTAAGGAGGCATCTGGCCTTCCTTTGGAGCAAGAAGAGGATAAATGGACTGCACCCCTCTAGAAACTGCAGACCTTCTACAACATCAATGTCGATGAACACAGTGATCCAAGCAAGGTGAATATCACAGAAACAAAAGGTCAGACAGATGTGGAAGGACCAGGAGTTGAACTTCCATTCATTGGACAAACGATAAAGATAAAGAAAGTCAATATTGGGACAGAGGAGACACCAAACCTTGGCAATGTCAGAGATTACTGGGACGCTACTACCACTGACAAAATCATAGAATTACTACACGAGTATCAGGACTTGCTCCCGACCAACTTCACTGATACAAAGGGAATCAAAGGACCTATGGGTGAAATGAGAATACCTTTGAAACCAGATGTGAAGCCAGTCAAGCAAAGACCCTACAGATTGAACCCAAAATATAAGGAAAAAGTAAAGATTGAGCTTGACAGAATGTTGGAAGCAGGGATTATTGAACTTGTAGAAGAGTTAGAGTGGATTATCCCCATGGTAGTGCAAGATAAGAAGACAGGTGAGATCAAGATTTGTGTAGATATCAAGAAGTTGAATGATGCTTGTCTACATGATCCTTTCCCTACACCTTTCACAGACGAAGTGCTGGATAACGTGGGAGGCCAAGAAGTATATTCTTTTACAGATGGATTTTCAGGATACCGTCATATCCGCATCACCAAGGAGGACCGGCATAAGGCCACGTTTTCCACAGAGTGGGGATCCTACCAATATACAGTAATGCCATTTGGACTGAAGAATGCCCCAACCATCTTTTCTAGGGTGGTGGCTGAAGCGTTCAAAGAATTTTTGCATAAGTTTTTAGAAGCATACTTTGATGACTGGACTGTTTTTAGTTTGTTGAAAAATCATATTGAATGTCTAAGGCTAATGTTGGATAAATATAGGTAGTGTCAAATTGTTTTGAATTTGAAGAAGTGCATCTTCTTCTCACCATTTGGAGTATTATTAGGTCATATTGTATGCAAGCAAGGATTGTTGGTGGATCCATCCAAAATTGCAATTATAGTTGATTTACCACCACCTACATCAGTCAAACAACTGTGCATTGTGCTAGGACATACTGGCTATTACAGGAAATTTATCAAAGGATATTCTCAGATTACTGCGCCAATGGAGAATTTATTAAAGAAAGAATGCCAGTTTGGTTGGATAGACGAATTCCAGCAGAGCTTCGACACACTGGAACAAAAGATGGTGACTGCGACCATTCTAGTCTTTTCAGATTGGAGCAAGGAATTTTCTGTGCATGTTGATGCATCTTCTATTGCATTAGGAGCAGTACTAGCACAACCTGGAGAAGGGGACATTGACCATCCATTAGCATTTGCCAGCAGAAAACTATCTACAACTGAAATCAATTACACTACTACAGAGAGAGAGGGATTAGCCATGGTGTATGCATTGCAGAAATTCTGACACTACTTGTTGGGAGGACACTTTAAAATGTTTACTGATCACCCCACGTTGAAGTACCTAGTTAACAAGCCAGTGTTGGGGGGAAGAATCTGCAGATGGCTTCTCCTGTTTCAACAATATGATTTTGAGATCATAGTTAAGCCAAGAAGAATGAATAAGGGCCCAGACCACCTGTCGAGGTTGGAGCATGGCGAAGAAATTACTAGTCTGGAGGATACACTACCAGATGCACAGCTACTCACCATTAGAAATATTGATGACCACTTTGCAGACATAGTCAAGTTCCTATCAACAGGAATGGATCCAGTCGAGTACACAATTCTGCAGAAGAAACAACTAGTGGTGTGCGCTACATATTTTTCATTGATAGTTGGTCAGCTATATAAAATGGGACCTGATGAGATCCTAAGAAGATGTTTGATGGAGGACGAATTCCCTATGATCCTTGAAGAATCTCATGAAGACATTACATGAGAACATTACGTAGGAAAATCAACTGTGCAGAAGGTTCTGTGATCTAGCCTTTGGTGGCCTACATTACACAGAGATGCTAAAGAATATGCCAGAGCATGCGATGTATGCCAGTGAGTTGGAAAACCATCCCGAAGAGATGAGATTCCATTATCACCATAGATGACCCTACAAGCATTTGAAAAATAGGACATTGAATTCGTGGGACCTATAAACCCACCAGGGAAGTGCACCGGAGCAAGGTATATTATCATTGCGATAGAATACCTGACTAGATGGGTCGAAGCAAGAGAAGTCAAGGACTATAGTGCAGCTACAGCTGCGCTTTTTATATTTGATGACATAATAACCAGGTTTGGATGCCCTAAGGTCCTTATGAGTGATCAAGGTACACACTTCATCAATAAGACAGTTGAAGCCTTGACTGAAGAATTTGTAGTCCACCATCAGAAGAGTACTACTTATCATCCACAAGCAAACAAAATGGTTGAAGCATTCAACAATATCTTGGAGATAGCATTGACAAAGATTTGCAGTGTGAACAGGGATGAATGGGATTTAAGAGTACCAGCAGTACTCTGGGCTTATAGAACCACTTGCAAGAAATTAACAATGCAGACCCTTTTCAAGTTGGTTTATGGTGTTGAAGTTGTTGTCCCAATGGAGTACTTGGTACCAAGTTTAAGAATTGTTACATTTATAGACATGGATGATACTGGAGTTATTCATGAGAGGCTAGCATAGCTGGTTGAACTAGAAGAAGACAGATTCATTGTAGGCTTCCATCAGCAAATTCAAAAGGAACGAAAAAAGGCCTATCATGACCGACACATCAAGAAGAAGATATTCAGGAAAGGTGATTTAGTACTGGTATATGACAGTAAGTTTATCAAACACCCTAGGAAGTTCAGAATGCATTGGCTAGGACCATATGAGATTGCCTATGTTACAGAAGGAGGAGCTGCATAGCTGAAGACATTGAAAGGAGACTGGAAGGAAGGCTTGGTGAATGGGAGTTGGCTGAAGTTGTACTATGACAACCAGTTGCCTTGCAGTTCTCACTAGAATCATGAAGACAAGGGTCCAGGTACCAGGTGTAGTTGAAACTGGGTACCAGACACAGAAAAGACAGTATGCACAAGGATGGAAAGGAGGCATAAATCAGAAAGCAAGGGCTGCACTACGCAGTCAAAATTCGAAGTAAAACAAGAGGATCGGATCTCAAGTGCCTTGGGACGAGTCACAGGTGAGTGTTGGGGGGCTATTGGCCCTTGTTTATGGAAGGAAGCAAAGAACGAGGAATAAAAGGTAAAAATCGAGCTTCGCGGGAGACACAGTGACTGTCACTGGGTCAAAGTGAGCAAAAGAACAGAAAAGATGGAGCGAAGTGTGGAAAAGCAAGGCGTTGGATGAGGAGATCGAGGATGATAGATCAGCAAGGAAGATGGACCGAGGATGACTCGGGAAGTGGAAAAATCCAGCATTAGATGCCTTGGATCACCGCGATATGAAGAAGGAAAGATAGGCTGATGAAGCCCGGAAAGAATGGGTCAAGTTGACCTAGGGTTGTAGACACCTAGGGTTTTGATAATTAGGGTTTTTGACACCTAGGTTTTGACCTAAGGCTGTTGGTGAGGGACTATAATGTATAAATAGAGGTCGAGAGGACCTAGTTCGGGTCGGTACTATGGTTTTGCCTTGTTATTGATTATTTTTCATTGGGAGAATAGTGTATTAGGGGTGAGAGGAGTGTTGTGAGAGACAGCCTTATGGTATCATAAGATCTTCAGCTGGGTGCGAAGATCGAGTCCTGCAGCTGGGTTCATAGGAAGGGGAGAAGGAAAGAGAGAAGAGAAAGGATCTGTTGGCCAAGAGTGCAGATCAAAACTGTAAGATTTATATTAATATATCATAAGCACAGTTCTGTGGACGTAGCCCTAGAGAGAGGGTGAACCACGTACATATGTTGTTGTGTGTGTGATTGATGCTTTGAGCTCTGTTGTTGTTATATTTTTATATGCATCATTGTATTAGATCAGATCTATAGCTGTGAAGGATATATATATATATAGTTGAATGGTAAATGCATGTTATGTTGTTGTTGTAATAAGAACCACTTGATATTCCTCTGGTTGTAGACATCTCTGTCTTGCAACCCCCTCATAGCTACTTCGGGTGAGACTGCATCTTTTTCGCAGGTGCTGCCGAAAGGGCCAGTAGCTAGGGCTTGTTGGTGCGCTCTTCGAGCTGAACCCTGGGTCTACCCCTGTGCCAAAAAGCATTACCCGGTCTCTAGAGGGTCAGGGATATTACAACAAGTATATTACAGCTTGTTAGGTCAGCCAGAGGAAATAATGTTTGCATGTTTGCAAGTGTTGTTGGTGATGTTGTTGCATAAGGAGGGAAGCAACAGAGAGCTGAAGTGTTCATTATAAATTTGATAAAAAGAAGCATGAAATCTTCTACTACCATTAGACATTCAAGTAGTATAAAATTTATTAATGGCAGTCATGCAGGTATGAGTTTTTATTACTCTTTTTGCATAATTGCTGAAAGGAAATTTAGGTAAGAATTTCCTCAACCAAAGTTATTTTATAAATCACATGATTATATTATTGAATGCATACCACTGGATGTGGTAAAGGCTGGAGGCATGTATTAATTCAAATATTTTTAGCTTCTGAATGCACACACTGACATAGTAGAATGTCATGTTAATTTGGTTATGGAGTAATAACCAAAGAATTAAAAGATAAGAACTTGTTATAGGAATGAATGACAGTAAGCTAGTCATGTATGAGACTAGGACATGGTTGGATATGGCAAGGTATGGATATGGAAAGGTTATGAGCCACACAGGTACTAAAAGCTTCCTACCTTTAAATAAAACTTGGGCTGCAACCTTTTTGCTAACATTAATAACACCACAAAATTATATTCTTGGTGTAGTGTTCAGGTCGAAAAGGAAGGCATCCAATTAATTGGGAAGGAAATAGGAAGTGTGTGGAGAATGTGTCAACACATTGGCCAGAATTTCAACTCATGGATGGTGAGATACATGACTAAGATAAAGAGCATTATGTCATTCAATGCAAGGTGTGTTGAATAAGTATGCACTGAGAATTGCACTCATGCATAGTAAGAGGTAGAATTGTGTACTAAATGCAATGGTTGAATGAGTTTTGTAAGTACATGCATATATATATTATTGCATGGAAATAATTGTTACTAACAACTGAAATGTTGTTAACTCATGAAGTTGAGGACATTTCAGAGAGTTGTTAGACATTGCAACAGGAAAGTTGCAAGTCAAGTAGTCACATGAGCATTGACTACAGGAAATTTTCTTGTTCAGAAAAAGAAGTAATGAACTTACAGATATTACTGTGAACATGCATATGCATAGAATGACGAGTCATTCTAGTTTATTAATTGTTGGGTAATTGTGATTGAATTGCTAGGTGCAGGAAATTCTAAGATCACTGCATAATATTTTGTACATATTGCAATTGAATTATGATGTAAAACAAATACTGACAATTTGTTGTTTGTATGCAAGATGAAGCATTACAGGAAAAATGGTATGCATTTTGGTGCCTGTGGATGGTTGCAATCATAATATGGCAACAACCAAGATAATTATGAAATAGAATTTCATGTTTTGGGGAAAAATTTGAATTCCCTTTTGAACTAATTGGAGTTCCTAAATGAATTCTTTTTTTTTTCTCATGATAACTGCATATGGGTGATGCAGATGATATGATGTTGATAAAAGTTAGAATGTTGACTACAAAGACTAGCTCGGGGAAGATGCCGATTGGAGACCTCTGAGGGTAGTTGGAACTCCTCGAGCCATGATGCTCTAAGACTTTCGATCCAGCTTGTTGTTGAATCCCAAGGAAAGGGAGGTGTAACAGCCGATAGACTATGTGACAATGAAGGTGCACACTCCTGGGGTGGGACAGGCATGTGGGGAAGAGAGATCGTCGGTTGGAATGTTGTTGGGGTTTGGTACCTTGGCCTAGACCATGTTGATATGGAATTATTCTCAATCAAAAGATAAGTATCAATTCTCTATTTATTTTATGTTGTGTATCTTGTATACAGGTTATAATGTTATTAGTATTGCATGTATATACATATATATACATTTCATATATGCTTGCATTACCTGCATCCATGACTGCACATAATGTGTTTCATGTTTCATTGCTTAAGAAATATACACATGATGTTAATCATGTTATTGATTGGAATGTGATTCAGGTGGAGCAAGAAGGCATCTTGTAAGTGCATCCGGTGCACATGTTGGACCGGAAGAGAAAATGGCTCTGGAATCGAGCCATAGGGCTTGTAAAGGTCCAGTGGACCTGGTACGATCCCGAGGACACAACATGGGAGCATGAGGATGTTATGCGGGTAGAATGCCCACATCTTTTTGAAGATTTTGGAAATCTTCTTGATGTTGTGTAAAGAGTTTCACTGAGGACAGTGCAAAAATAAGGGGAGTAGATTGTAATATCCCCAAGGAATATCCCCAACTGTATTTATGAATTGTAAACAAGATTTGTAGGTTGGTGAGCCGAGTTTTGATAATCTAGTGGGCTTATGTGTTTATTAGGCTGGAGAGCCTAGGTGTTAAAGGCGAGGAGCCTAATTTTGTATATGTAATTATGCAGATCATTAATAAAATATAAACATCATTGCGTGCAGACTGACCACGAAGAAAGAGTGATGGGGTACTAAGCTTCCACAAGGTTGGGTAAGGGAGGAGGCTAAGTGTGTGGGCCTAGGGGCTAAGCTAGGGGGCTTACCTCAAAAGGGGATAATAATTTATTATTATTTCCTGAAGGCTAAGGTGTACATCTTGAGTGTTGTCCTAAGTTCATGTAAAGGGAACGTATGCTAAATGGAGTGAATGCAGCTCCAGGGAGACAGGTGTCGACCTGGGCTCATGGAGTTAAAACCCAAGAGTCAAACTATGTTGTGTTCATTTTTCCATTCTCCCATCCTCCTTCTAAACTCGTTTTGTCTCTGCGTTGGACCTCTGCATAACCATGCATTCTGAAAGCCAGAACCGTGAAGCCGACCTATGTTGTTTTACTGTGAAGCTCGACACATCCTCGATATGGCATGAACCGTGTTGTGTCTTAGTGTGGATTGTTACCATTTTTGGATGTCTATACCCAATTTATTGTGCTACAATCACCCGTGAGTTAACTGATTGTTGTTGATGTCGTTGTTATTATTACCTTGTGGGAATTGAATTGAAATTGGTTGAATAAGCGGGTTGTCAGGCCCGTGGTTGAAAACGCAGGTTATCAGGCCTATGAGCAGCTCTCTCCAGGTGAGAGAGTTTGTTTGGAAGTTGTTTTCTCCCAGAGAGAGTCCAACACCAACTGCGGAGCTCTGAGAACTCCTGATCCGACCTATTGCCAAGACCTTGAGAGGGTGGTGAAGCAGTCGATGGACTCTGTGACAGTGAAGGTGTATATTCCCGGGTGGAATAGGCATGTTGGGATTGAGATTTTGTGAGTAGTGGGTATAAGTAGGCTACTGGAGAGAATCCTTCCAGTTGCACTGTGTAGTTTCTTGTAACCTTAGCCTAGTCTAGGAATCCCTTGCCCTAGGTGGAGCTTAGTCCCAGCTCGGGGGTGACCCATTGTTGAGCGTGATGAGCAGTGTGGTATATGGCTGGGAGGTTCATGGAAGGTCGGTACGTAGTTGGTGGTGTTACTCCAATTGAAAAGATAAGTATCAGTATGTGCTTAATTTATATGTTATGCATGTTTGTGATGCTTGAATGTTATCATGTATTCTATTGTGTATATGAACTACTATTAATTCCATTGATTCTGTATGGTAGCAGTAATTATGTTATTATTGTGATTAAGTGTTTTAATTCGATTAAAATGAATATATTATATAAGTGTATATTTCATAGTGGTAGCATTACCCGATCTCTGTGTTGGTCGGGGACACTACAGTTTGGTATCAGAGCTAAGTGAAGTGTCTAAGTAGTGGCATTGCCCGACCTGTTGGTGGTTGGGGAAGTTACATAATCTAATCGAATCACTAGGTATTTGAACATTAACAATTTTGAGTAAAAACATGTGTTGACCATTAGTTAAAGTGAGTCAAAGTCGACCTTAATCATTCAAGCACCCAAGGATCATATAATGATTATATCAATCAAAGATCAACTAATCAATCAACTCATTCCAAGTTTGAATCAATAAACTTTATTATTTCACCAAAACATCTAAAATTCACTATCAACAATCAATATCCATCCAAGATCATGTATTCACCAATCACTCAAATGTCAAATCACAACTAGTATCAATATGCATAAAAACATCTAAATGCCACCATGAGAAATCAATATTAACTAAATCAATCAAATGACAACATCCAATAATTCAGATTCATACATTTAATATGTTGACATCCAATAATAGTTAATATCAGTATAATATCATACATTCACTAAGTTACTCAATGATCAACCGAGCAATGAAGCATATCAAGATAACAATCATCATACACATAACATTATCTATAGTGAATAGTCCGCCAACAGTTATAATTCAAATAATCTATTATTCACGATTCAAAAAATCATCTAAAATCAATCAATGATTATGGTTGCCAATTCAATCCTTCACCACCAATTTCATTGTTTACACTTGAAACTCCAGCACCGATAAACCATGTTTCAACATCAACAAAGTTGAAAATTCATCTAGCATCCACCTATGTTAACAAACATACTCACCTTAACAATCCAATATCAACCATATATGCATCATTATTACTATCAAATAGATATCATTTGCCAACAATAGACAAAATTGTATTTTATAACTAAATGTCGATCATAAAAATGAATTGTCATCGCACTCATGTCAATCTTCCTATAAGCATTGCAGATTTTGGTAGATTTGGTCAAATGTTACGGTTTTAACTCTTATGGCACCTTGATTGTGATCGAAGATGTCGATCTCATTTGCACGATCAAGTTACTTTGAATTCCTTCATAGCGGTAGGTATATGTTGCCATGCAACCTTGTTTATTCAAACATTCAAAAAATTATTTTTAAGAAAATAGAATATGAATTCCAAATAGTATTCTATACAATCTTTTATAAAAAAATATCACTTCAATATAAATATTCCAAAAGTTGTCATGGTTGGCAGCCAAGCCATAGAGTATACAAAGAATTTGTTTTGTCATATGAGAATATTTTAATCATAATGTTGGCCACTTCCAAGGAACTTGGATATTGTGATGTTTGGCAGCTCCTATCAAACAGTGGACGAGGACATTTCTCTTAGGGATTCAACGTTTCTTAGGGGTACCATGAAATAGTATACTCATTCATTTTTTAAAGAGAAAGTTTGAGGTATAAACAAAAGGTGGGTGGATTTACTAACTTTTTATGCTAGCTCAGTTGTATTTAATTTGTTTGTTTTAATATTTTAAGGAACAGTGTAGTGTTGATGAGTTTTTTTTTTTTNNTTTATTCATTTATTTAAAGCACTCAAGTTAATGTTCAAAATAACATTTTTAGATATAGGGAAAGGTTTTTACCAAATTTATTATAATTTATAAACAAGCAGGTTTTAAAAAGGGCATAACGCTTATGTATAATCAATGTTATTAGTCCCTATCGAAGGTGTAGAGGGACTATAGCGATCGATAATTCGTTGACTTTATATTAGTTTTTCGTTTGACTACAATTTTTTGCATACTTTCTAATGTTTGACATACATAACTAGAAGCATTATTTTTTATATAATAAAAAAACCCATATATGTCATGATCTCATTGGATGGTAGATTTGTGGTCTTATTTCCAGCTTTTCTATTCCTAATGCATTATATCTTTCCATATCCAAAGTTTTATCATGTACGGTACTTTTTTTATTTGTACTATTCATATTGAAATGTTTAGATATACAAAGTTTATAGTGATCGATAATTCAAAATTTTATAACCTTCTATTATTCGAACTACAGAACTAAAAACATTATTTATTTTTTTATTTGTGCTATTATTATTACTCCTTTGTATTTGTATTGAAATGTTTGCATACCGAAGGTTTATATCATTGACACTTTTTTAAGGTGTTTGAATAGGCCTGACAGCTTAAATGTTTACATGGCACAAGGTCCTCAAACATACCTGACAGCTTAAATGTTTGCATACCGCGAGGCCCTTAGACATCCTGACAGCCTTAAATGTTTATCTAAATAGGCTTCTCGGAGTACATTTTTCCTCAAAAATTTTCATACAATGTTGCAGTGAATTTGGACAATATTGTTGTCCACCGCCAATTGAATAGGAATTGTATGTTTCATACTTATTTTAGGCTTAGAATGTAATTTTTTCATCATTGAATCTACATACATTGTTTACTGGTTCGGTGGGTGCTTCTTCTTTGTTGGTTCGTCGGTTGTTGCTTGTTGTTTTTTTGTTCACAATTCGACCTGTGCTTCTACCTTTCATCATTTCGGAGTAATTTTCCATGCCATGATTTCATTTTCTATTCCTTCTTTGTTGTTTAGTGTTTGAAGTTTGAAAGGAAGAATGTTTTCTTATTTCTACTGGCATTCTCGTCATATGTTTTTCGGTTTGTCCTGTGTTTCTGTTGCAGTTTCGTAATCATTGGAGATACATATGTTGTTTACTGGTTCGGTAGTTGGTTGTTGGTTCATGGTTCGGAAGTTGGTTGTTGGTTAGGTAGTTGGTTCATTGGTTCATTGGTTCGTCAGTTGTTGGTTGTTGGTTGTTGTTGTTTGGATCAAGTTTACGAGTTTGGGGCCCTGGGGCTACAGTTGGGTCTGTTCGTGCTTTCTCGTTGGTTTGGTGCTTGTTGTTTTCTTTTGTTTACTTTGGATTTGAAGGGTCGAGGTCATGCGCCAGTAGTTGGAGCTATTTTTATTATTATTATTATTTATTATTATTATTTGGGCACTTTACGGTGTTCAGACCCTGCACCAGCGAGTGGACCTGCAGTTGTGTTATTTTTCGTGTCTGGTGAGTTCGAGATTTGTTTTGCTGTAAAATTTTGTTGATACTTCAGTGTTGACATGATAGAAAATAGTGGCATAAAAAATAATTGGACAACTACATGTGCAATTGCAATATCCGTTGTTTTTTTGTTAAAATAAAACATGTGCAAGTTGCACTTATAAACCACATATGGTGGAATGTGCCCATATCCAAATACATGTTCTTTATCCTCTACATAGACTGGTGTGACCACGATAAAAAATTTCTTCTACTTGAGATATAATATATACACCAAAGATACTACAAAATTATATTTCCATGTCTGGAAGCATATCTGGATACTTTGCCACGGAAAACCAAAATCGTTTAGCTATGACCATGCAATTTCTTAATATTTTTTGGCTTGTAATATATTTTGGGCAGGGAAAGACTTTATATATTTACAGCCATGGATGGAGAAAATTACGTGTTCATGTTTCTACCTATATTTTATTCTATTCGTTGATTCTCATTTACTGTATGTACATATTACTCGTTCTCCGGTGCATACCAGGTTCCACTCATGCTCATTGTCTTTTGTACGTTCCCGCATTCAAACAAACAGAATAGCTGGAGAAAACAACGAAGTCTTGACTGCAGCGGTGGAAGATGAGATACAAAGGTACATGCTTGTACTGTTATTTCATATTTCATTGTTTTGTATTTCATTTATTGTATGTATATGTGTTCTCCTAGTTTATTGTATGTAGATGTTGTGTACCTTCCTACATAATAACTTATCTTCATTACATGTCTTTCTGCATACTAACTTCTTTCATGTCCATTGTATTTTTCCTGCATTGCTACATTTAAACAAACAGAATGGATAGAGAGGACGATGGACTCTTTGGAACGAATATAGATGATGAGTTACAGAGGTGCATACCTGTACTCTTATTTCATATTCCAGTGTTGAGTATTTCATTTATTGTCTGTGTATTTGTTGTTCTTGTTCTACTGCTTTTCACCTTTTTTGTTGTATGTATAAACTACGTATCTTTCTGCTTATTCTCATGTGAATCGTATTTTGTTTGTTGTTACATTGAAATAAATATAATTGTATTTCTTTCTTTTACATGTATTTTTTCATACTAACTTGTCTTCATGTCCATTGTATATTCGACGTTGCTACCTTGGAAGAAACAGATTGGTTGGACAGGAAGATGAATTTTTTTATGCAATAGCAAAGGGTTTTGTGGTACAATCTTCAAAAAGGTATACCAACTATGCTAGTAAATTAAATATACAAAGCGGGTGGGGGCATATAATATTAGACTAGAAAATGATGATTTGGCAACAATGGGCCTTTGTGTCATCCCCATTTCTACTTTTTCCATTTTCTATTATCCCTTTTTCTTTCTAATTTCTCTGCTTAGTCGTCTTTCTGAATATGCATTGGTGCACGGGTTGGCGAACTCACGGGTTCACATTTATGGTCACGTTTCTACCTTATTCCATACTCACCCACTTTGTCGATTGCGGGTGTTGGGATGGCGGGTTCAAGATTTCACCCCTGGCTTCTAAGGTTCTGCGATATACAAATTGGTCATCGTGCCCCGCCATCATGCCCTATTTACTATTACACATTTTTTTAGTCAAAAAATCTGAGACATACAATTTGACCCTCGGGTCCTCATGTTTCCTGAGTATCCCTTGACACCCTATTTTGTATTCCATCTCCTTCCACCCTGCATGTGACATTAAGAAATATTATGGACAATATACAATGCATATGCTTGTTTA
>JZKD02S2340301.1:319120-346765 GCA_000966675.3 Picea glauca
ATAATACATGTTTGATCATTCTCACGATTAGGTGTTGACAAATGGGGCTTGGGCCTCTTACATGGAGAGCCCAACATCCATCATAAGCATTAATAGTCCCCCATATACAACACCTCTTCGAAGGGGAAGGCAAGTACAGGGCTGCTGGGAGGAGGGAAGAATCGCACCACCCTCCCACCCATAACCATGATGAAGCACGATGTAGGAAAGATGGGTGGACGGGATGAGTTTAATGGGATTTTTCTGGAGGAAGATTAGGGCATTTGTAATTGTGATTTTTCATAGAATGATAGTACATAGTTCCCTTAGCTAAGAAGAACACTTGTAGCAATGAATGTAGTGATAATGATGGTAATGGTTGGGTTTAGGATTATTTACAGACCATGAAGGTTTACAGGACCTCTTCTTCAGTAGAAAACTTAATCCTTTCTTAATTGGTAGGGTGTTTGATTAAATCACAGATGGAGGTTTCGGTCTTTCTAAGGTCAATCCTTAGTATTGGGTGGTGGGCTCTCCCTCTTCAAGGAGGTTTGGGTGCAACCCTGTTGGTAGTGGGAAAGGAGAAAGGGCATTTTGAAGCTAGAGGAGGTAAGCAAGACAACCTCGGAAGGTTTGATGTGAAGTTGTAAAATCGGGGGGGGGTATACACAACAACTCACGATGTTAGCGTAAGGCATAAAGAGATGATCCACAAAGGAGAAAGGTCTGAGCTTGCAACAATGATGGGTAACCAAAATAATCTCAACCAACTAGAGTCAAGCAAGTGAGGTGTCCAACGTAAGGGAGTTCAAACCATGAGTGACACTGGAGCAGAGCAGGGAGCCGAATAGGCTAAGAAGATATAGTTTTGAAGCATACCCCCCATGACTCAACATCAGGTGAAGGATTTGGAAGACAAAGTGAGGGAAAGGAACTTGTAGACCCCGAAATTAGTTATAAAAAAGGAGTTCCAAGAATGGGTGTAGGATACTGGGTATACCAGGGCATGAAATACCAAGGTTTTCCGCGTGATGGATTTTTATTAGCTAGAAAAAACATTGGTCCCCTTGTCTCTGGAGAACAAGGATGATAAGTAGTCTGAGACTCTAGACAGACTCGGGCGTTTGGAGGAAAAACTCACAGTTCTTTGCATAATTGACTTTAACATTAGTTTTAGGGTGACAGAGTGGGATGCGGAAAAGGATGGGAACTTGGTCGACATCACCAACTACCCTGAATATCAGGGAACTAAAACTAATTCGATCATCATTGATGAAAGAAATACCCTGGAAAAAGCGAAGTAGTAGAAGACTTAGAAAGAACTGGAACATACACATAATTGAAACCACTAACAATAACAGTAGCCCGAGTTTTTTACTAGTTTCTTTCTATATATTTAAGGCACTCTCTAGAAGGTCACAACTTATAATCACCTTATGAAAAATTTACATAAACAAGATATTATGATAGTTCCCATATATATGTTATGGTTTCCATCTCGTGGAGCCTAGATTTTCTCAAGCATCCTGATATGGTTATTTTTGTTAAATATTGTTTAAACTCTTATTTCCAGTATTACAGAACATAGTCTTTGAAACTTGTGAGTTTTTATACAATATGAAAATATATGATACTTAGTTTACAAAGTAAAAATTAATACAGATTCGAGAAAGCATTTTAAAGTTGATTGAAATTTAAAAAAAATAATATGATAACAATAAATTGATGTCACTATAAAAGTATTTTAAAGTTAATTAAAATTTTAGAAAAATAATATGATAACAATAAATTGATGTAATTATAAAGTTTATTACAGTTATTGTTTACTGAGAAAATACACATATAAATAATTAACAACAATTTTATTAAGTATCAAACCACCATCCTCATAAGGTAGGTGGTTCATCTCCTTCCCCTTAGAGGTGAGTTTTTCAAAGTGAAGTTTTATAAAAAAGTTTAGACCCGCCACTCTCATATCCATATAAAGTGGTTCGCCCATGCATTGATAGTATGTCTTTCCCTTATTTATCCCATGCCTAGGTTTTATGTTATAAGATTAAAGAAATCTATATTTTACAAATAATAAATTATCACATTTTAATTCCAAGAATAAACAAAGTTATATATATAATATTTTTTTAAATAAGAAAACAATAATATCAATCTAAAATTAAATTCCTTCATATTTTTTATTTTTAAATAGTTCTAGTTACTCTCATTTATTAGTATCGTAGATATCATAGAGTATTTATTTATATGTGATATTTTAATTATTCTGAAATGTATAATTTTACTTAAAATATATATATATATATATATATATATATATATATATATATATATATTATAAAAATTATTTTTAATTAAAAATAATTAAAAATATATAATATTTTATTACAAATTTATTAAATATGAAGTTAGTGACTTTATTAAACTTTTTTAATAATAATAATTTATTTTTAAAGTTGCGATGTGATTGCTAAAGTCTATGGAGTATACATACCYTACTCCTCCCTACTCCTCTCTCAGGTTGTGTGTGTGTACACACACATCTTTTATTAGTATAATGCTTTAATTTCCTTTTGCACAAGAGGTTAAATGCAATTGAGGTAGTATTTGGTTTCATGTATGGGATTAAGGTTAGATGATGCTTGAAGACGAATGTCTCCTCTGCGATGAACTTAGAGATAATAGTACAAGATATTGATCTTCTTGCAAATACTATTTAGGTTGAAACTACCTCTTGGTCATGGAGTATGTTTGTAAACTACTTTAGATTGGCTAAGAGCTCATCTTCCTTGGAGGTAAGGAAACATGTTAATCACCCAAGACCGAAGGACATTTGGCAAGAGCGGAATTATGCACCCTTACAAACCATTAGTGAATTATTTTAGGTGGTTAGAGTTTGTTTACGCATAATAATGTAGATGCATGTTGAGGTCTTGAGATTGTATCAATAAAGACTAGATCAATAACCCTAAATATTGTAAAGTTTTTTTACTTAAAAAAAAATTAAAAATAATTTTTTTGTGTTTGCTAGGTTCTATATTAGTATTATGCACAAAACTTTACATTCAGAACACCCTGTGATCTACCATTGAGGAAACTAGCCCACGGGGTGTTGCAAAACATATCATCAAAATGTTTGCAAGTTCAATAGCTTTCTTTGAGACTATTCTAGTGTTGTATATCTACTTATACAATATAGTTAAAAGGACATTGACTATTTATAAATTGAAAAAACTTAAAGACATCTTGCTTGTAATATCAGCCAGAGAGTTGAATGAAGCTACTTAGGCAATTTGGGTCACCTTTCACTTGTGATTGTCTACATGTTCCATCTTCTCTTCAATATCAATTGGGTTTGAAGGAGTTCCTCTTGAGTCCAATTGCCCTATAGTTTGCTTCTTATCCATGCCATCTTTTCCTTGTGTAATAGAGGTCTTGAACCTTACTTCAAAAACATACTTACCAAGCGCCTTGAATTTTGTGTCCAACGAACTTATTTTCCAAGCTTCCATATTAATCAAAAATTGTTGTGATGTATTCCCTTTCCTCAATGACCTAGGCTATGAGATATTTGATGACCGAGAATAACTCTTTTGTTTTGAAGAGCTTGGTATCCATGGTTCTGGAAAACCTTAGTTCTTCCAACCACCCTTTGATCTCTTCTTCTATTTTTCATGAGTCGTATTGTTTTTCTTCCAGTTGCTTAATCTATCCACTTCTTTCTTGATTTCAGGATTGAATTTTGAGTAGTAGAATTTTTCTACCTTACGGACATCTTTTTGTGCCCTAGTCAAATATGTTTATTGTCTGTGGGGAGTTGGAAGCACTAGGATTAAGTTTTTTCTTGCCTCAGGAATAAGGTTTGGTTGAATCATTATTATTTTCAATGCCCTTGTTTTCCATGATTTGCTTCAAAGGGGGAGGAAGATGGCTAACAAATTTGGGAGAAGTGAATCCACGGAGAGTCCATACAAAAATGACAGTAAACTGAGCATGAATCGAGGGACATGGATTAACTAGTCCTAGTATCAAATTCAAAGATTGACTTGGCAGAAGAGAGACATTGGTTACTTGATCCATTCGAACAAGAATGGGAAAACCGGAGGAATGGAAGCCCCCAATCAAATGTTTTGTTTCCCTTATTGGAAGTTGAGAATGGTTTTATCTAGAGACTATCTAACGAAAATACACCCCTGATAAAATAAAAAAACACCAGTTGAATACCAAATCCCATTAGAAAGGAGAGCTAAACTGCATAAAACATTAAGAAGCATTCACTTACTAGCCAATCAAGGAGGCAGCCTATTGTAAAGATAATTGTGGTAATCCCCATTGTACCGAGAAGTGTTGAACGAAGCCTCATCCTCCTTTCACAAGCTACTCATTGCCTTCCTTGATATTTCTTTATGCATTGATTGCCCATTCAATTCCATTATGGTTTGCCCACCTTCCCTTATCACCTACTCATTACTTCGTCTGTGATTCATACATTCCATTAAACTCATTGGCATCCACATTTTGTACTTTCGATGTTTCCATATGATGCCTCTGGTACGTGCATGGAGTGGAGACTTAAACTCCTATCATGTCAACAGATGCATGTAGTTGATACTTGTAGGGCATTGTTGTGCTCTCATCATACACCCCATCTAGGTGGTAAAAAAATAGTTTAACTAAACTAATTAAAATAAAATAAAATGTTGATTTATTTTTTCTTTTTCTTTTTCTTTCCTTTTGAAGGTGGAAAAACCTATCATAACTCAATTGTCAATTGACCATGATGACAACCATCACTAATTGTTATTTTTGAATGTGGGCTAACTCATTACTATTATTCTAGGAGAACTACACCACATGAAATAACCCATTGGTGGTCCATAAGGGGGTAGACTTTCACTCCTGCGAGATGCATCTAGGTCATGAGTCGTTAATTTGTTTCTTTGCATCCAAGGAAGACAAACTCTTAACTAATAAGAAATAATTTTAAGTCTTATTCTAGGATCGAAAGGTGGTTTCAACCTATATATTATCTACAAGAAAACCAATATCCCTTGTGGTCATCCTTCTTACCACATCTAGTGGAGTCATGTAAACCAATATCCATTGTGGTCATTGTTGCAACCACCTCTAGTGGAATCGTGTACTTTTTAATAACAATTAATCATAATCCTATACATGAAACCAAATACTACCCCTAATTACAATCTAACCTCTTGACTCAAAAAATAAAATATTGATTTATTTTTCAATACATTACTTTATTTTACCTTTTCAAAAAAAACATTTTACTATTACAATACAAGATAAAATTAAATACCATTAACTTACACTTTTATTCCCGTTGGAGGTTAAAAAGCAGAGTTGTCTGGATCCAATGCGGTGATAAAAAAACCAAGTTTTTCCATCATTACACCATCTACAGGTGCAACAATAAGTTTTTGTGGGAGATAAAAGATGAACAGGGCCATTCACATCAAGGGAAGGAAGCAATAAAATCTAAAGCCAAAAGGTATTTTAGCACTTTCTATAAAGAATCTACTGAGAATAGAATTGTAGAACAAGTTGAATCTGTGAGATTATTTCCCCAGATGGTCACAGTTGAAGACTTGGCGGTCCTTGAGAAACATGTCACAAAAATTGAAATTTTAGCGGTTTTAAAAGGGTTTCCAAAAGAAAAAAATCCCTGGGCCAGATGGATGGAGTGTGCAGTTCTTCATTTTCTTATTTGATCTGATTACAAAAGATTTGATGGAAGTGATCGAGGAAACTCGCATAAAAGGAGAGGTAATCAAATCATTGAATTCCACCTTTATTGCATTAATTCCTAAGGTGAATGGTCCGACAATTTTTTAGGACTTCCGGTCGATAGCTCTCTGCAACCTTTGTTATAAAGTGATTTCAAAGATCATAGCCATTAGATTGCGACCGATCTTTTCTCGGACGTTATCTGAGGAACAGTTCGGGTTTCTTAAAGGCAAACAAATCAATGAGGCGATTGGAATAGCTCAGGAGTGTCTGCATAGCATCAAAGAAAAAAATCTCCAGACTTTAATACTAAAAATTGATCTAAGGAAAGCATGCGATTGTATCAGCTGGGATTTCCTCAGACTAGTCTTACTTCAATGTGGTTTTGGACTGCAAACTACAAACTGGATTATGGGATTTGTTTCGTCAGCTACCTTCACGGTCCTTGTCAATGGAGAGCCCTCTGATTTCTTCAGCAGTGGGAGGGGACTCAGGCAGGGATGCCCACTGTCCCCACTTCTTTTCATCCTTATTATGGAAGGTTTAAGCTTAGCATTAAAGCGAAGTCAAGAGGCCGGTCTAATAACAGGTATCAAAGTTTCTCGTCTTATAAACATATTACATTTATTTTTCACCGATGATATTCTTATTATGACTTCTGGTACAATAGAAGAATGGCAAGAAATAAATAGGATTCTAAACCACTTCTGCCTCGCCTCAAGTCTCCGGATTAACCCACAAAAATTGACTTTCTATAAATATGGAGACAATTTTGCTCTACTGGATTCTATTCATTCAGTGTTTAATTACAACATCAGAGATCTCTCTAAGGGGTTTTATTACCTTGGATTCTTCCAAACGATTGACAGGTACGCTACTAAGGATTGGCTATCGCTGGTAGAAAAGTATGAAAAAAGAATCAGGAATTGGTGTACTCGGTGGTTGACTTTAGGTGGTCGCTTGGCCTTGATTAAAGCGGTCTTAGAATGTCAACCGATCTATTGGTTGACATTGGTGACCTTGCCAGCGTCCATCCAAAACAATATCTGACAAATCATTTACAATTTTTTGTGGTCTGGCAATAGGAAAAAAAAGAAATATCATCTCTGCAACTGGCAGATGATTGCAAGGCCAAAACTGTTAGGGGGTTGGGGGTTGAGAAGCCTCACCAGTTTTAGTAGAGAGTTGGCGGCTCACGGCCTTTGGAGGGTTTTCATGAAAGGTGTCTTATGGCAGCGAGTACTCAAGGATAAATATTATCCACACACTTTTGTCCATCGTTGGTTTAGATATATTATTTTTCACAAGAACAGGGGTTCACAAACCTAGAAAAATCTACTGAATTCTATACACATTCTACTTCTCT
The DNA here is from genome assembly GCA_000966675.3 of Picea glauca. Classification (NCBI taxonomy): domain Eukaryota; kingdom Viridiplantae; phylum Streptophyta; class Pinopsida; order Pinales; family Pinaceae; genus Picea; species Picea glauca. Next base: position 326,220 of record JZKD02S2340301.1, read on the forward strand.
AGATGGTATGGAGTCCCAGTGATGGCACCACCATAATCATAGGCAAAGATCATATTCTAGACATGGGAGACGCAGCCCTTCTCTCGGAAGAATTGACTGATATCTTAAACAGAAAAGGTCTCTTCTATATTTTCCAGGCACAGAAACCACCCAAGGTGGGTTTGATCGGCACAAATTGGTTCACTAGAGAGGAACTTGATCTGGCAGGGCACCTGCAAGTGGAATGGAATTGATATTGATTGGCTCCCATCAAAAATGGCGTCCTCCTACAAACGAAACCAAATTCTCTCAAATGGACCGGAGACAACAAATCGGGTCAGATCACAGTTAAGAACATCTATCTGGCAACAGAAAAACTGAAATGGAATTGCATTTCGAGTGGTTGGTGAAGGACGTCTTGGGGATGGTCGATGCCTCTGAAAATAAAACTTTTTATTTGGCTTCTATCTGAGAACAAGTTACTTTTATGGGAAAACCTACAGCGCAGAGGTCATAGGGGTCCGGGCATTTGTCTTCTATGCAAATCTAGTGATGAAAAAACTCAACACCTTTTTCTGGACTGTGCATTCACAATCGATGTATGGCAGAAGCTCAAATCAGCGATAAACTACGAAGGCAATTGGTTTGGAAACAACTTTAATGACTGCTACAAATGCTGGTGTGCAAAAAATCCAAATCTAAAGTCATTACCAGCCTTGATTTGTTGGTATTTGCGGAGGGAACGGAATCAATCTATCTTTGAAGACAAGAGACCATCGACAAGTAAGGTAATTTATCTATCTCTCTTGGCATTAAATGAACACTCACAAGAGCGGCCAACTGATGTCCGTAAACTTGAACTGATTCGGACATTCTTCAGCAATGTGGTTGGGTGGTTCGATGGAACAGCCTCAGCGTCTGCTTTAAACAGTGGAGCTGGCGGGGTTTTAAAAGTCAGCGAATTTTGCAGCTACAAATGGTTCATTAATTGCGGTCCAGGGACTAATACAAGAGCGGAATTTTTAGGAGCTTGGGTGTTGCTTACCTTGGAAAATAGGTTATCCATTAAGTCTATGCATCTTATAGGTGATTCAAAGATCATTATAGATTGGATGTGTGGCAAAGGGTGGCTTCAAGTCATTTCCTTGGATTGTTGGAAGGAACGAGTTAGTTTTTTAATCTCTTCCTTCCAAAAAATCACTTTCGAGCATGTTTATAGAGATGGCAATCGTGAAGCATATAGCTTCTCGAAGTTGGCACTCCAAAAAACTCCAGGGAAACTTACATATTATCAATGTTATGAGAAACACGAAGGGCCTCGACTCTTCTTGGACCTATATTAGTTACCATTCGTCTCATATTTAGTTTTGTTCAGTATTTCACTTTCACATTGGGTGAAGATGAATCTTTGGTTATTTCTGGGCATTTTGTTTTTTACTCATCTCATAAAGGTGAACAGGATTATGTTATGCTCCTTTCGAAAATTCCCTAATTGATACTTTTGTTGCCTAATTTTTGTCATCATACTCCCTCTCGGAGCTGTGATATAGAGAATGGCAGCGGTTTGGTACTCGTTGACTAGGTCTTGTCTATTTAGCTCATGCTCAATTTGTTGTTGTAAGATCAGTTTTATATTACCATTAATATAAAGTGTAATTTTTTGGAGAAAAAAAAAACAAAAACAAAATTTCTACCCAAATCGTTTTTACCAAAATACAAGATTTCTTCCATAACTTCATAAAACATATACTGATTTGTTTTAATTTAATTTTTATTAAATAAAAAACAAATTACCTCGCAACTAAATGATTATTAACACGATGATTTTGTGAGTGCATACCACTTTATGTACGATCTTTTTGAAAGTGATTGCGGTGGGGTTTGGTTTTGATCGGGGCTATGGTGGAACCCACGACACGACAAGAATGCATATACAAGAAGATCACCCCGAACCCCAGTAAAGCCCAAAATCAAAGTTAACAACATCATTTCAATGGTTTAATTGTACCCATTGAAAATATTTTCTCAGGAACTACCATTCAATTTAGCTAGGGATAATGGTTATGCTTGTTTCACCTTGTTTACGAGTTTTATTCATAGGGGGTTTTAAAATTGTGAAAAATACAATATATTATAAGTATTGAATATAGTATATTATAAGTATTGGGAGATGTGTGGTAGAGGAGTTATATGTATTTGGGTGTATATGAAAAAGCATAATAGTAAAAATAGTGGATCTAGTAAAAATAGGGGTTTTTTAATTGGAAAGATGTACAGGGAGAGTGATTCAACAAAAGGATTTTGGGAGATATTTTTCAATATCTAGTGAAATTAGGGGTATTATTTAATATCCCACGAACACACATGTTATGTCACATGTTCACTAAGTGGAGATCATGTGATAATGGCACAGTCTAGGGTTCAAGTGATGAGAAGAAAGGGTGAGCTAACAAACAAAGATAGAAAACGTAGTTTCATTATTGGGGTTAGGATATATGTTGCAAGCTTTAACAATTCTCCCTTTTGGGGATTTGAAATTCAACTTCATACACTTGGGCTTTATAGGTTGAAAATTAGGATTTCCACAATTTACTTTTATTTATATAGGGTGCCATAAATAATAATGTTTTTGGTCTGGAGTATGACCTAAAACTGCTTTATGACCTAGAATTGTTTTTTATTGGCTAAGATCTCATTTTCCTTGGATGTAAAGAAATGGGTCAATGCCCCAAGTCTTAGAGGCATTTGGCAGGAGCAGAAGTTCATCCCCTTATGGACCACCAGTGTGTTATTTTGGGTGGCCAAGTTTTGCATATACATGATGATTTTGTTGCATGTTTGGGTCTTGAGATTGTATCAATAGAGACTAGGCCAGTAGCCATGAGTATTGTAGGTTTTTTCCTACCTTGCTCCCCTCGAAAAAATCTAATACATTTTTTTTACAATCATGCTTTGGTATAAACTAAAAATTCTGTAGAAAGTTTTGAAATGACCAACTTTTCAAGTGGACACTCCACCCATCATTAAGGACAAGAGAAGTTAATTGATTTGAAAATAGTTGTGCTCAAAATAATATTTAAAGGGCTAAAATCAAGAATTAGTTGTTGAAAAAGGATTGTTTGCATAAAATAAAATAAAATATTTTAAAATTAACTAATCGTTGGGAGTTAAACAATTTTGACGAAAGAGAATAAATGATTAAAGGGGGGGGGAGACCAAGAAAGAATAATTAAATATATATTAAGGAGGAATGAAGAGATGTGGTCTAACATCCCGCTCTTGCGCGCACATGATTTGACTTATTCTTTGAGGACACTTGTGTGCAAGTGATCCGGTTCATTATATGATTGTTTGTTTCGCTTATGGATTCCGATGATGATGCTTGTGGATTATGATGTTATGTTATTTGATTATTTATGTATAGACAGGTTCTATTGAAGGGTTTCTCCTGAGTGTGCAGGACACTTCACAGATTGGGGATGTTGATGGCATCGGTGGACCTCCTTTGACTCTGGATCGAATCGGGGAGTGATCTATATATGGTTTGGGTATTTTGGTTTTTGCATATGTGACATATGAGCAGGTATATTATGATGTTGTTATGGATCGCTGACGTGTTTCGTTGATGGATGAAATATGACGATTGCTTGCTAATCAAACTCACATTAGGATTAAAGGGGTCATGCATAGCAACCGGATATTGAGGGAGAGGTGTGGAAGCATCCCTACCACAACCTACTAGCACTCTCGTTGTGGCTTGAATTGTAGGTTAATAATTACCTAGTTCGAGAGTATAATGTCCCCATTTTGGGACATTATAACATTACAACATTTCAGAGTGTTATGCCTACCCAAGTAGCCATATAGGGGTGACAGAGAGTTCAAGAGATATTGAGGGGTTTTATTGGGCCTGACTTGCATCATTCATCATCGGGATCCATTCCGCACAGCCTGGCTTTGGTTTCGTTTTATTCCGACGATTTTCGTAATTTTGAGTTATTATGGGTTATATCTTAATTAAATTCACTAAGAAGGTCATAATGGGCATATTACTTGGAGAAACCTCTTAGTGTAATAGCTCATCATAATCGAGAGGAAGAGAATTACAAGATAAGATGATGAGAATTGACTTTTAGTGGCCGGAGAAGCCATAAGGATGGATAAATCACTTTTTAGAGGGAAAATGGTTCACTGATTAATTAATTAAGTGATTTAATCAAAGAATAACAAAATAAAGTAAAAGTCACTTGGAGGGAAAAGGGAAACAACGAATTAGGGTTTCGGGAAGCTATAAAGGAAGGGTAAAGAAACCTAATTCTAAATTATGTTATGATTTGATGTTGAGATATTTGCAGAGGAGAAGGAAACTGACCCCCTTGTTGTTTTGTGGATTTTTGGAGGAAACCACCACCATTGATCGGTTTCGGTGTTGAGAGACACACCCTAGACTATCGAAGATACCATCCAGGTATTTCACCGTGCATTACAGTTTCCATTTCAGTGATTTCGCAGCTCAACGAATGAGGGTGCAAGTGTTTGAGAGAGGGTTTGTGCGGCTGCTTGTGACAGTTCATATTTGGTTGATTCCTTCTTACCCATTAGAGAGCTAGCCCAAGGCGCACCTATTGAGCCATCTGTCGTCAGTTTTCGATGGTGGAATCTTCTGAAAAGAGGAAAACAGTCATTTAGGGCACAGCTCCAGGGGAAGCATATTTGGGGTTCCAGGGGACATTTCAAGACAGATATAAGGAATCCCTTTCGACCCATTATAGAGGAGACCACGATGATCGTTTTGAGCTATACATCAACAAATTTTGTTGGTGGAATCACTAGATCGCACTCATTGAGCCCAGGGAGTGCGCTAACGCCTGGGGGGTGAGATCTGGAGCTCCATAGGTCATATCTTCAGTTCGACAGTCATCATGATTAGTCTAGAGGCCAAGGCGCATCTTTTAAGACAATTTCCAACTTATCCCGACAGGTATCGCCATAAGGCCAAGTTTTTTGGATTCTATAGCAGTTACCGTGAGCTGCCAAACTGATTTTTGTCGATCCATCTGTGCATGCGCGGACTAGCACCTATTCTTCAAGTCACGGGTATTTCTTATCTGTTATTTTGTATTCCAGTGATGATCCATGAGATCTAACTGACGATTATCATATATGCTTCCAGTTATTATTGTATTTCTTGTTTTTCCAGCATGATATATATATCAGTGAGTTGTGTTGTCCTTATTTCGCATGCATTGTCTTATACTGCTAAAACACATAATAAACTGGAACACATATGCAAAAATCACCAAGCATCGTCACACAGAAACTCAAATGCATTCAGAAACTCTTAGAGTATCAGATTCAGTAGCCAAAAACGTAGTTCAGCAGTAGATATCCAGATCAACTGGATCAGGGATATTTCAAAGAGATCCATGATGCCGTGAGGGCAGACTAAGACAGTCGCTCACGAATATTCTAAGGGGAACACAATAAGGTAGGGTCCTTATTCCTCAGAGGCCCTTAATCTCTCACAAAGTCGTCTGATGGAGTATTGACTCCAAGGGTTAGACAACTACCAAAATCAGTCAAAGGCACGTGAAACCCTTGGAGCACATAGTGCGTCTTGAAGGGCACATCGCATCAATAAAAAATTAACAAATGTGAGTGGCACCCTTGGAGCACGTAGTTCATCTTGAAGGGCACGTCGTGATTTTTTATAAGGTGAGTCAATGAACCTAGGTGCCTAGAAAACGATATTTTGTTTTGACATGGTCAGCCTTAAAATAAATGTTAAATGAGTAAATTTTTATTAATTATAAAATTCCCTTAAAAATAATAATAAAAATTTCTTGGCCTAGATGAAAATTAAGCCTAGCTCTAAATACGGTAAAAAGACAAAAAAAAAAAAAACTAAATTATCAATTAATAAAAAGGGGATGAAGAAAAATCAAGTCAAGAATTTAAAAGAGAAATATTTATCTAAAGATTTAATTACTAATTATGTGCTAGACATGCCAAATCGAAACTTAGACAAAAAGGGGAAATGAATGTAAAAGGGAATGTGGAAACATAGAAAGGAATCTAGTCTAGTCTAACTAAAGAACTTTCGTAAATAAAACACAACTAAGTTTTAGAAAGGTGTTAGTCATTAAAAGGGAATAAAGGGACAACAAAGAGATTTTTTTATGAGAGCTTTTAGGATGGGTGAGAGAAATTGACATTTAATTAAATTAAATAAATGAATTTCTAGTGCAACTAAGGGATCGGGTGACAAGTGTACGGGGGAGAGTATTTTCAAATTAAATTTTAATAAAACGAATTAATTGTGCAAATGGAAAGTGGTCACTAAGAAGAACTCTATAAAAGTAATGGTTTAAAGGATTGGTTCTATGACCTTTTTATTTTCAAATTTTTTTGTGTTGAGGAAAGGGGCATGGCTATGTGCCCTCTTGCCTTAGATCAGTTTTTAATTTTGTTATATCTCTGCTCCCAAAAGGAAATTCGCCCAGCAAAAATTTATTTTTCTCTCCACTTCAACTCCTTTCCCAAAACAAAAACAAAAAAACAAAAAAATGTTCTGGTGCTCTGCGTTTTCAATCCTTCATCTACAAATCTCGTGGAGCTCACATCTTTCCCCTCAGCAAAATCATGGTTACATCTCTGCGTTTTGCTTTAATTCTCAGGCAAATTTACCCCTAGGCGTTTATTCTGACAATGAACTTTTTCTTGCACAAAAAAGCTTCCATGGGCTTTCATCCCTGTGCGTGTGACTGGAGTGAAGGATCTGCCTGAGAACAAATCGAAGCACAGTTTCTATTGCTCTGGTTGTGCACTCATCTTTCCCTTATTTTACTAATAGCAGCAGATACTCCTCACAACAAAAACAGTTGACCTTGGTGTTGTTCAAGGCCCAAACTTTCCTTTTTCCTGGGTTGCATTTCAACGCAAGTCATTGAAAATGAGAGAAGGGACCATGGAAGCTACGTAGGGTTATCCTTGTGATTTATAATGGGGTGTGGAACTGTGTTGCAAACGATTCTTTCGCTTCCCTTTACCATCTGCTTGGGTACCTTGTCCTTCTCGCATTTTCAAGCCAAGAATTTTCACGATTCGCTTCTCTGGTGAAGTCGCTACCCCGCCTTGCTGGACTGGTGGTTGCTTGCTATATATTCTCTCCACTATGGGGGTTTACATGCCCAGAACCAATGCACGTTGAAGGCGTTTGGGGAAGTTATTTATTGTCCCTTTTTTTCCTTTTTTTCATTTTATAAGCATCTCGTCTCTCTGCACCGCAACTCATAAAATTTGGATAACATGACTATACCTATTCATAGCAGGCAAACCCTAGTACTTCTCCTTGATGGGTTTAGATTTGTTGTGTCTATTATGGAAGGTCGATTTCGTATCGTGCATAGAATGGATAGGTTGAATTATCCTCACTAAATGTATCTGTGAATCTCTTTGAATTGTTTGACTTCAGTATAAACGTTCTTCACTGCGATCTCCTAGTGAAGGTGACCTCGACTACTTTTAAAATTATAAATTATTTATTAATATCATTGTTTGAGCAGCAATGTTATACATCTTAGTGAAGGTGCCTACTTACTTTTATTTTGTAAGAGATTTCAATAACTTCACTCAGTTAGATTTTCCCTGTTATTTATTTCAACTCAATTTTTATTAAGGTCTTCCTTCAACCTCACTTCTTGGCCCTTTCTTTCAAAAAGAAAACACACAAAAATTGAATGTCCTTCTTGGACCATTGTGATTGAGAAATGGATCTCTTATTTATTAACTTCTCTCTCTTAGCATGGTTAAGTGTTATACTAAATTATAGGGATGTTTTAATGATTTTTTTCTTTTTTTCATGGGATATCGAATGAGAAGGTGGATTTAAGTTCATGTATTGATCTTCTTTTGGGCGTGTATAATGAAATTGTAAATTTGTCTCTCCTTACATATTCCTAGAAGATAACCTTAATATGAAAATGTTTAGCTGAGCTACTTGAGTTCATATTTGCTTTCTCCTTTAGAATGATATGTTGCATTATTGATAGAGTACTTAGATTCCTTGTGCCAGGAATCAATTGATTGTTACTCGCATACAATGAAAATGGAATAAATTTTGGACAAGTTATGTAGTTAACTTCCTTCGCCCCATGGAATAAAATTGATGACTACATTTGCGCCATTAAATTGTTGATGTATGATGGTTGTAATAACTAGATTTCTATTTCGCCATTTAATATCGTTGATTTAGAAATTGTAATCCCTCGTGCGCAATAAATATTGATGTTGATGAGTGATTGTTCACAAATTAGTTTTCGTGGCGCTATGGAATGAATGTTTATGTAATAAGGAATTAAGTAGTTAGATTTCTTGTGCCATGGAATATAGATGATGTATTGAATGATTTTTGTAGTTACTTAGGCACCATAAAAATTGATGAGTATTTACCTTGCGTCATTGTTTTTGTTATGATTATTAATAAATTACTTGTGTGCCTTAATTTAAGTGGGTGTGCGTTGCTTCTTCATTATTCACGTGCATATTGATTTTACTGTTAATTAATCTTTGCGACTTGAATTATTGATATATGACTGATTTAGTTACTAGTTTCTTTTGTGCCATGTTGTAAAAGCGAGATATAATGGTCATGTGCTTAGTTTACTTCTTACGTAAGGAAAATTTAATACAATGAATGATGGTTTAGATAGTAGTCTTCATGCACGCAATGAAGTCATGGTGTAATGATTGATTGTTAGATACTAAACATTTGCAAGAAATGAAAGTAAGGTGACGGATGATTGCATTTATATGATTGGAATCTTGCGCCATGAATATGATTGATAATTGATCTTACGTCGTGGGTTTAATGTGATGTATGATGGGTTATGTGCATGATTACTAGTGAGACATGTTTAATTGTGGATTAGGATTGATGGATTGTTGATTTTGATGATCGTAGATGTTGTTGATTTAGCTAGTTGGTTGGAATTGTTATGTTAGTGGGATGTAGACACCTCCTTGTTCCTCAGAAAAGTGGTCATCCTTGAGACCTTAAATGGTTAAAATCTATTGGAACCTGGGATTGAGAGTTTCTTATGTGTCCTGGAGGTCCTAACCTTGCAAGGTAGGTTGGGCGGGTAGTATCTTATGTCATTATTATGATTATCTTTATGATCCTTAAGTTAGCGTTATGTTATCTCATGTTATCATGGTTTTGTCTAATGATTATCCTGATGAGAGGAGTTGAGTGCTTTATGATTTGTATTGTCTATGCGTTATTATTTATTTGTATGAATGAAATGATTATGGGCTGATATTTATTTGTGTTAATGCGTCGATATGTGTATCGTTATTCATTGCAATGATGTGTCGGCTTTATGTCATGAATGTTTGATAATGTGTTAATATTGTTCCATTAATATATTGGATGACGTGTCGATGATGTTGTTATTAATTGTGATGTATAATTCCTAACGCAAAAAAAAATTACATGTTGTATGTCGCTTTTGTTGTCGTAACAACAGAGTTGTTACATGTGGTATTAAAGCGGGTTCAACCCCACGACTTGGGATCATTACGCCTTCCACTATATAAACCCTTGATTTATAATTTATCACTAATTAATTTGAATTGTATTCATGTAGGTAATCATGGTTAGAGGACGTCGCGGAGGCAGACGACATGGTGCTAGAGGAGGAGGTGCGACGCCTCTAGTAGCATCCACGCTAGAGAGGTCTAACCCCCAAGGAGAAGAGCAATTTATTGGACAGGAACAAATTGTTGTGGGGGATGTGGTTGGGTTGATGACGTCCTTTCAGAGGATATCAGAGGCCTTTATTAGCCGTCCGTATAGAGATGAGGCCAGGACTTCGATACCCCCTGACAGTCCACCGCACGCCCCAACCAATACTGGTAGCATTCACCGAGAACTTGAGAATGTCAAGTTTCCCGAGTTCTTGGGTGTCATGGACAGTGCAGCTGCCAAGGCATGGTTGCAGAACATGGTGATGTGCTTTGCACTTCACGACTACACCTCCAACATGAAGGTCTGCATGGCGGTCTTTCAGCTAAAGGGGAGCGCTCTTCTATGGTGGAAGACGCTCCTGCCACAACTGAACATGGTCATCGAAGACGTGTCATGGGAATTGTTCGAGGAGCGATTTTGGGAGAGGTATATGTTTGAGTAATTCATTGAGCATCATCTCAATGAGTCCAACACCTTACGATAGGGCGGTCGCACGGTGCTCGAGTATGAGGCCCGTTTCATGGAGTTTCTTAGGTACACTCCACATCTGAACACCAAGAAGATCAAGGTCAACAAGTTTGTGTTCGTCCTTAACGTCAGCATTCATGCGAAGGTGAGGATTCTAATGCCTCAGACGTTGCACGATGTTTTCCAGAAGGCCCTCATAGCTAAGGAAGATCTCATTAGTGAGGGTCAAAGTAGGACTCATGTGAGACCGACGAGACAGGTGACATCTAGTGCGCAGCAGCATCAGACACCAGCTAGACATCCATCAGGGTATCGAGGAACTTCAAGAGGATACACGTTCACGACACCACCATGACCAGTGCCTCAGCAACAGACTCCCTACAGAGGACCACAGCACCAACAGGAGCATCGTCCGCAGCAGTAGAAGTTCTGGCCTATTCAGCAAAACAGACCAGGGTTCTAGGTTGGTGGGCCATCAACTTCTACTTCGGGGACCAAAAGTACTAGACCGAAAACCAGATGTTGGATATGTGGAGAGCCACATTACCAGCGTGACTATCTGGTTGAGAGGGCGAGAGCAGTCGGGTCAGTCGAACACACTATAGTAGGAGATTTGGGCAAGGCCGATCGGATTCATGCAACGGTGAATAACCACCAGGCCGAGAACCAGTCTATTGTGCTTGAGACGTCAGGTACCATCGCTGACCAGACCTATAGTATTTTGATAGATACAGGTGCTACAGAGAGATTTATTTATGGTGCAGCACTAAAAATAATTAAGGTAAAGTCATTTGAACAGGATGAGTTTAGCTACATGGAAAAGGCTTAGGGATCCAAGCAGAAGGTTGGAGGAAAGTTTACGAACTGTAGCCTTAACCTGGGAGAACTCGTCACGAAGGCCAACATGTATGTCATGATCTTAGGATCTTATGATGTCGTGATCGGTATGGACTAGTTGGAATCGCATGATGCAATAGTCAATTGTAAGACGAAATGGTTGAGTTTTACCAATGACGAATGATTGTAGGAAGGAACCAGGGAGTTTCCCTAAGGTTCATCTCTTCCCTACATCTACGGAAGAGCATGCGCAAGGGATGCAAACTCTATGCAATCCTTGTGTTGAACAAAAAGGGTGTGGCGGAAGGACTAGAAAACCTTCCAGAAGTATGATAATTTGTGGACATATTCCCAAAGGATTTACCAAGGTTGTCGCCTGAGAGGGAATTGGAATTTACCATCGACCTAAAACCTGGGACTGAACCGATAGAAAGAACGTCTTATCGGATGTCGACCCTTGAGATACAGGACTTGAAAATGAAACTGAAGGAGTTGTTGGACCTAGGACTTATACGTCCAAGTGTATCGCCTTGGGGTGCACCTGTCATTTTCATACGGAAGAAGGATGGGTCGTGGAGACTTTGCATTGACTACCATCAATTGAACAAGGAAATGATCAAGAACCAGTATCTCTTGCCAAGAATAGATGATTTGTTTGATCAAATGAAGGGTGAGACGGTGTTTTCGAAGATCGAATTGAGATTAGGGTATCACCAGTTATGGATCAAGGAGGAAGACATTCCTAAGACCGCATTCAAGATGAGGTTTGGACATTACGAGTTTACCGTATTACCTTTTGGACTAACAAATGCCCCAAGGGTATTCATGAGATTGATGAATGGGGTGTTCCATGAATACTTGGACAAGTTAGTTCAAGTATTCATTGACGATATTTTGATATATTCTCGGAAAATGGAAGAGCATAACGAACATTTTTGCTTGGTACTACAATGCTTACAAGGGAACAAATTATACGGGAAACTGTCAAAATCCTCTTTTTATCAATCGAGGATTCATTATTTAGGGCATGTTATATCCAGCAAATGTATCGTTTTGGATCCAGCGAAGGTAGAGGCTATTATGGAATGGCATGCGCCGACGAACATACCCGAAGTACGTAGCTTCATGGTTTTAACAGGATATTATCGACGGTTCGTCAAAGGTTTTTCGAAGATAGAAAATCCGATTACGGAGTTGCAGAAGAAAAATAAGAAGTTTGTATGGACCGAGAAATGCGTGAAAGCATTTCGAAGGCTCAAGGAGTTGTTGAGGAAAACGTCGATACTAAAAGTCCCTGACATGGACGAGGACTTCTTGGTATGCACATATGCATCCAAGGAAGGCTTAGGTGGACTCTTGATGCAAGACGATCGAGTGATCACTTACATCTCAAGAAAGTTAAGAAAACATGAGGAGAACTATGTGACGCACGATCCGGAGTTATTGGCCATTTTGTATGCCTTGAGAGTATGGAGACACTACCTGATTGGACAGAAATTCGAACTAAAAATGGACCACTGTGGTTTGCAATACATTTTTACACAAAGTGACTTGAACGCGTGGCAAAGGTGTTGGTCAGAACTGCTTAGCGAGTATGATTTTGAGATTACCTACATAAAAGGAATAGTGAACAAAGTGGCAAATGCAGTGAGTTGGAGACCACGCATATTTTTGGTCATACCTCTTCAGACGAACCTTCGTGAAAATATTCTAACTATACAGTGCGACGATGACTGGTATAAAGAGGTTAAGGAAAATATCGAACAAGACACCATGTTGGTACCAAACAACGACGGATTAATGAGATACAATAACCTTATTTACATACAACCTAATGAAGAGTTAAGAAGTTTGATCTTAAACGAAGCTCATAGAGCAATGTACATGGCTCATCCAAAAGTCATGAAGATGAGGGCAGACCTTAAGCCCTTATTCTTCTGGAAATGAATGAAGGCAGACATAGTTAACTACGTGGCGAGATGTCTATAATGTCAGCAAGTGAAGGATGAACATAGACACCCGAAAAGATTACTATAGCCACACGTTATTCTGGAATCGAAATGGGAGGTCATTTCAATGGACTTCATTGTTGGATTTTCGTTGACGGCAAGGAGGCACGACTCAATTTTCATGGTAGTTGACACTCTGAAAAAAAGTGCACATTTTATCCCTGTGCGTACGACATATCAAGTGCCATACATAGCTAGATATTTTATCAGTGAGATAGTGAGACTGCATGGCGTGCCTAAGAGGATCATATATGATCAAGGATCGGTGTTTACAGGATGATTTTGGACTAGTTTCCAAAAGGCCTTGGGAACCCAACTTAACTTTAGTACCGCATATCACCTGGAAAAAGACGGGAAGACAGAAAGATCGAACCAAATATTGGAAGATATGTTGCGTATGTACGTGATGGACCAACAAAATAATTGGGAAGATTTATTTCCATTGGTAGATTTTGCATACAACAACAACTATCAAAACACCATTAAGATGGCACCATTCGAGTTTCTTTACAGGTGACCGTGTCGGACACCTTTGAGTTGGGATTGACTTGAGGATAGGGTATTGGTAGGACCAGAAGCGATCCAAGAAATGGAAGAACAAATGCAAACGATAAGACAAAGGATTAAGGAAGCGCAAGATCGGTAGAAGAGTTATGTCAATGCGCATCGCGTTCACCGTAGTTATGAAGTTGGTGATAGAGTCTTCTTACGGGTGAAACCGCACAAGAGTTCGATCAAGTTTGGAAAGGGTGTTAAACTCTCTCCTATGTTCGTGGGACCTTTTGAGGTTGTGGAAAAGAAAGGACCTGTGGCCTATCGACTAGCCTTGCATGATTCTTTGAGGCGTATACATTATGTTTTTCATGTATCTGTTTTAAGACATTATGTTAGTGATCCTACACATGTGATTGACATGAGTTCCTTGCAGGTATTGGACGAGGGTGCACTCACGGCGGAGCCAATCCGCATTCTTGACCATCGCATTCGACAGCTACCACATCGAACAGTCAATCAGGTCAAGGTCCAATGAGACAATTATAGCCCACACTCGGCTACTTGGGAGGACGTATATGATATGCGCCAGCAGTTTCCATTTTTGTTTGATAGTTATACATTTATATCTTTTCAGATACTTTATTTATTGCACATTATACTGTGAAACTTCAGGACGAAGTTTAAAACAGGAGGGGGTGTATGTAACATATTGCTCTTGCGCGCACATGATTTGACATATTCTTTGAGGACACTTGCGTGCAAGTGATCCAGTTCATTATATGATTGTCTGCTTCGCTTATGGGTTTCGATGATGATGCTTATGAATTATGATGTTATGTTATTTGATTATCTATGTATAGAAAGGTGCTATTGACGGGTTTCTCCTGAGTGTGCATGACACTTGACAGATTGGGGATGTCGATGACATCGGTGGACCTCCTTGGACTTCGGATTGAGTCAGGGAGTGGACTATATATGGTTTGGGTATTTCATTTTTGCATATGTGACATATGAGCAGGTATATTATGATGTTTTTATGGATCGTTGATGTGTTTCGTTGATGGATGCATGTTGACGATTGCTTGCTAATCAGACTCACATTAGGAGTAAAGGGGTCATGCACAGCAACCGGATATTGAGGGAGAGGTGTGGAAGCAGCCCTGCCACAGCCTACTAGCACTCCCATCGTGGCTCGAATTGTAGGTTAACAATTACCTAGTTCGAGAGATCCACGATGTCGTGAGGGCAGATTGAGACAGTCGCTCACGAAGATTCTAAGGGGTGCGCAATAAGGTAGGGTCATTATTCCTTAGAGGCCCTTAGTCTCTCACAAGGTCGCCTAATGGAGTATTGACTCCAAGGGTTGGACAACTACTAAAATTAGTCAAAGGCGTGTGGCACCCTTGGAGCACGTAGTGCGTCTTGAAGGGCACGTTGCATCAATAAAACATGAACAAAGGCGAGTGGCGCACTTGGAGCACGTAGTGTGTCTTGAAGGGAATGTCGTGATTTTTAATAAAGGTGAGTCAATGAACCTAGGTGCCTAGAAAACGATATTTTGTTTTGGCATGGTCAGCCTTAAAATAAATGTTAAATGAGTAAATTTTTATTAATTATAAAATTTCCTTAAAATAAAATAATAATTTCTAGGCCTAGTTGAAAATTAAGCCTAGGTCTAAATATGGTAAAAAGACAAAAAAAAAAAAAAACTAAATGATCAATTAATAAAAGGGGAATGAAGAAAAATCAAGTTAAGAATCTAAAAGAGAAATGTTTATCTAAAGATTTAATTATTGATTATGTGCTAGACATGCTAAATCGGAACTTAGACAAAAAGGGGAAATGAATGTAAAAAGGAATGTGGAAACATAGAAAAAAATCTAGTCTAGTCTAACTAAATAACTTTTTTAAATAAGCCACAACTAATTTTTAGAAAGGTGTCAGTCATTAAAAGGAAATAGAGGGAATAAAGGGACAGTAAGGAGCGCTTTTAGGATGGGTTAGAGAAATTGACATTTAATTAAATTAAATAAATGAATTTCTAGTGCAACTAAGGGATCGGGTGACAAGTGTACGAGGGAGAGTATTTCCTAATTAAATTTTAATCAAATGAATTAATTGTGCAAATGGTAAGTGGTCACTAAGAAGAACTCTATAAAAGTAATGGTTGAGAAGAGGAATGGATCACGTCTAGTATGCATAAATTTATGTTGTCAAAATTTCTTTGACCTGTTTTTCTTGTGGGAGTTGGGATACCCAGCTCGAAAAGAGAGTGGTAGCTCAACCTTGTGAGGCGAGCTGGGAGCTAGATTTTCTCTTGTTGTGTTGTGTGTGGCCCCTTTGCGGATCGGGGGGCTAAGGGGGAAGAAGAGTACCCCTAGCGTTGGCTGGGAGGTACCAGTGAGGTCTCGACGATTAGCAAGCGGGAGGAAGGAGGATCGCCAGCAGTCGAAGAACATCAACAATTCCATCAGTCGGTTACGGTACACATGTTTAAAATTTGCAGTTGTAAATTAGTTAAAAAAATTGTATATGGATTTATATGTTGATGGAATTTGTAATGGATTTCTTATATTAATTGGGAAAGTTTTCTTTATTTGGTTAGCTTGGAATAAATTTATATGGATTATCGTCCTTGATTATTAGAATTTTCAATCGTTGTCTCCCTTCCCCAAACCCTACTCTGAGAGTAAAGACTGTAATCCTTGATTAAATTTTGGTTCTCTCCCTGATGAACCCCTGCTCTTAATTTAAAGGATTGGTTCTCTGACCTTTTTATTTTCAAATTTTCTGCGTTGAGGAAAGGGGCATGGCTTTGTGCCCTTTTTCCTTGATCAATTTTTTATTTTTTTATATCTCTTCTCCCAAAAGGAAATTTTCCCAACAAAAATTTATTTTTCTCCCCACTTCAAATCCTTTCCCAAAACAAAACAAAAATTAAAATGTTGAGGTGCTCTACATTTTCAATCCTTCATCTACAAATCTCGTGGAGCTCACAACTTTCCCCCTCAGCAAAATCGCAGTTACATCTCTTCGTTTTTCTTTAATTCTCAGGTGAATTTACCCTTGGGCATTTATTCTAACAATGAACGTTTTCTTGCACAAAACAATTTATGTGGAATTTCATCCCTGGGTGTGTGACTGGAGTGAAGGCTCTGCCTGGGAACAAATCCAAGCACAGTTACTATTTCTCTGGTTGTACCGCACACTCGTCCTTCCCTTGATTTACTGATAGTAGTAGGTACTCCTCACAACAAAAACACTTGACCTCGGTGTTGTTCAAGGCCTGAACTTTCCTTTTTCTTGGGTTGCATTTCCACATGAGTCGTTGAAAACGAGAGAAGGGACCTTGGAAGCTACATAGAGTTATCCTTCTTATGTATACTGGGGTGTGGAACCATGTTGCAAATGATTCTTCCCCTTCCCTTTAGCATTTTCTTAGGTACCTTGTCCTTCTCGCATATGCAAGCCAAGAAGCTTCATGATTCGCTTCTCTGGTGAAGTCGCTACCCCACCTTGCTAGACTGGTGGTTTCTCATTGTATATTCTCTCCACTGTGGGGGTTTACATGCCCAGAACCAAGGCACATTGAAGGTGTTTGGGGAAGTTCTTTATTGTCCCTTTTTTTTTCATTTCCACAACTCATAAAATTTGGATAACAGGATTATACATATTCATAGCGAGAAAACCCTAGTCCTTCTCCTTGATGGGTTTCAATTTGTTGTGTCTATTATGGAAGGTCGCTTTTGTAAAGAGATCGTGCATAGAATGGATGGGTTGAATTATCCTCACTAAATGTATCTGTCGATTTCTTCGAATTGTTTGACTTTAGTATAAACGTTCTTCACTGCGATCTCCTAGTGAAGGTGACCTCGACTACTTTTAAAATTATAAATTATTTATTAATATCATTGTTTGAGCAGCAATGTTATCCATCTTAGTGAAGGCACCTTCTTACTTTTATTTCGTTAGAGATTTCAATAACTTCACTCAGTTAGATTTCCCTTTTATGTATTTCAACTCAATTTTTATTAAGGTCTTCCTTCAACCTCACTTCCTGGCCCTTTCCTTCAAAAAGAAAACACACAAAAATTGAATGTCCTTCTTGGACCATTGTGATTGAGCAATGGATATCTTATTAACTTCTCTCTCTTAGCATGGTTAAGTGTTATACTAAATTATAGGGATGTTTTAATGATTTTTTTTTATTTGTTTTCATGGGATATCGAATGAGAAGGTGGATTTAAATTCATGTATTGATCTTCTTTTGGACGTGCATAACGAAATTGTAAATCGGTCTCTCCTTACATATTCCTAGAAGATAACCTTAATATGAAAATGTTTAGCTAAGCTACTTGAGTTCAGATTTGCTTGCTCCTTTAGAATGATGTGCTCCATTATTGATAGAGTACTTAGATTCCTTGCGCCAGGAATCAATTGAGTGTTACTCGCATACAATGAAAACGGAATAAATTTTGGACGAGTTATGTAGTTAACTTCCTTCGCCCCATGGAATAAAACTGATGACTACATTTGCGCTATTAAATTGTTGATGTATGATGGTTGTAATAACTAGATTTCTATTTCACCATTTAATATCGTTGATGCATCGTTGATTTAGAAATTGTAATCCCTCATGCGCAATGAATATTGATGTTGATGAGTGATTGTTCAAAAATTAGTTTTTGTGGCGCTATGGAATGAATGTTGATGTAATAAGGAATTAAGTAGTTAGATTGCTTGCGCCATGAAATATAGATGATGTATTGAATGATTTTTGTAGTTACTTGAGTGCCATAAAATTGATGAATATTTACCTTGCGCCATTGATTTTGTTGTGATTATTAATAAATTACTTGCGCGCCTTAATTTAAGTGTGTGTGTGTTGCATCTTCATTGTTCTCTTGCACCTTGATTTTACTGTTAATTAATCTTTGTGACTTGAATTATTGATATATGATTGATTTAGTGACTAGTTTCTTTTGCGCCATGTTATAAAAGCCAGATATAATGGTCATGTTCTTAGTTTACTTCTTACGCAAAGAAAATTTAATGTAATGAATGATGGTTTAGATCGTAGTATCTGTGCGCGCAATGAAGTTATGGTGTAATGATTGATTGTTAGATACTAAACTTTTGCAAGAAATGAAAGTAAGATGATGGATGATTGCATTTATGTGATTGGAACCTTGCGCCATGAATATAACCGATAATTTCTCTTGTGTCGTGGGTTTAATGTGATGTATGATGGGTTATGCGCATGATTACTCATGCGACATGTTTAATTGTGGATTAGGATTGATGGATTGTTGATTTTGATGATCGTAGATGTTGTGGATTTAGCTAGTTGGTTGGAGTTGTTATGTTAGTGGGATGTAGACACCTCCTTGTTCCTCAGAACAGTGGACAGCCTTAAGACCTTAAATGGTTAAAATATATTGGAACCTGGGCTTGAGCATTGTTTATGTTTCCTAGAGGTCCTAACCTTGCAGGGTAGGTTGGGCGGGTAGTATCTTATGTCATTATTATGATTATATTTATGATCCTCAAGTTAGTGTTATGTTATCTCATGTTATCATGGTGTTGTTTGATGATTATCCTGATGAGAGGAGTTGAGTGCTTTATGATTTGTATTGTCTATGCGTCATTATTTATTTGTATGAATGCAATGATTATAGGTTGTTATTTATTTGTGTTAATGTGTCGATATGTGTATCGTTATTCATTGCAATAATGTGTCAGCTTTATGTCATGAATGATTGATAATGTGTTAATATTGTTCTATTAATATATTGGACGATGTGTCAATGATGTTGTTATTAATTGTGATGTATAATTCCTAATGCAAAAAAAAATGTACCTATTGTATATCGATTTTTTTGTCATAACAACGGGGTTGTTACATGTGGCATGAGAATTTAGTCAAATAATGAAAATCAAGTAAAGTAGGAAGGACATAGATTAAAGCATAAAACGAGTAAGTGTAAGGAGAGGAAGAGAAAGGCCTTGATAAAAACACCGGATTAAAAAGGAAAACAAAGTCGGAGGATGTTTAGGTTATAAAAGGATTTACACTTAAGGATTGTAAAATTGGAATAATAAAATAAATAATTAAGTTAAGCAAGGGATAGAAAACGTATCAATGATTGAGATAATGTATGAGGGGTTTCCAAGACTGGCTGAGTTTGTAGCCATCTTCACGATTGAATTTATTAGGGTGTTTTTATATTCTAGAGCTTCTCAAATGATTCAAGAGGTGTAATAGGGCGTTGTGGAGAGAATTTTGGTTTGGTCAAAGAAAATTAGGTGCTTATAATTGAAGGAGTGTTCAACAATTGTTGACTTGGCGATTTGGTTGTCATGTGTATCGGTTATGTTCTCTTTGGGTCGGGATTTAAAGGATCTGTCGGTTTTGCCTATGTATGAATTACCGCAGGAGCAAGGGATTAGGTAGACTATTGGGCCAAGCATAGGGTCATATTTGTCCTTAGCGGTTTTGAATAGTTGCTTAAGGGTTTTACATTGTTTGAAGAAGGTTTTGATTTTTTTTGGGCCAAAACTATTGAAATGATCGGTGGTACCCTTAATGTAGAGTAGAGAGAGGTGAGCAAGGGTGGGATGTAATCGTTGTATCCACCTAAGGCACCTCTAACTATAATACGAAGTTGCCTTTCTTGCCCTAAAGTAAGAAACGATGTGCCCACCTGATAACTCTTCTTTCTCCTTGAAGCAATATTTTGACAAGAATGGAACTCCTCTTGGACAAGGACCTCCCAAGAGCATTCATGCTCCTTTTGATTCTCGGTTGTGTTCGAAGTGAAATCCGACACTTGAGAAAGGACACTCCATTATCCATCCAATCCAAGAACAATATTAGGGTAGGTAGGTGAAGCCAACGTCTTGCAACATTTAAACCATCTTGGAAATATTTCATGGGCCAACAATATGGTCACCAGATGTTGATGTATTTTCCCTTATCAAAAGAAAACGCCAACACCAAGAGGAATCTC
>JZKD02S2340301.1:346775-356859 GCA_000966675.3 Picea glauca
TGTTGTCGAATGGTTACAGGCCAACTCCTACACCTCAACCATGGAAGATGACACCCACAACCATGGATTTCACTCTAATTCAGTGGATTGAATTCTGCCAGAACACAGAATTTATGTCAAGGAAATCCTACAACATAAAAGGTCGGGCAAAATAATTAGAATTCAAAATTGCTAAAAGATTACTAGAACTGCAATCGCATTCAAGACAAGGACTACTAAAAAGAAACTTGAGACTATTTGTTTGAGTAGAGGAAATGATTTAAAACAAAACCATGACAAACATGCCCACTTAAACAAGTTCAAAAATAAAAGAGAAATACAAAACCCTGTTCTTGAATAATGTCTAAAGCTTAAACAAACAAATTGTCCTTACAAAATTTCTGGATACAAACAATATGAATGTATCATTTGTGCAACCCCTATAAACGAGATGCAAAATTGATTCTAGACCCATATATCATATAAAGGAGGATGCCACTGAGTTGCAGATTTGAATAACTGCATACCTTGAAGGACAGACTCCAAATACAAAAAAGGTAAAACTTGATGACTTCAGATAAATTCAAAAATCAGAGAGAACAAGCGACTGTCATTACCAGCCACAACACAAACTTGTAACGTCGTAATCACTTTTTTTCTAAATAAACTTCTTATCTAAATAAAAGAAAACTCTGCAGAATATTTGCTCAGAGCCTCTTTTAAGGCTTAGAGGTCTTCATACACAATGTTGACCGTTCGAGTGAATCTCAACTCATAGACCGACGAAACATCAAGTGGTAATTCTTGTAAAATTTCAAACTATCTCTAGACAATGTACATTTTTCATACCAAGATTTTATAACTCTCGAGTATTCATTTTCTCTCAAACACTACATAACAACCATACCAAGATTACATATTTAACACTTTCATATCAATTAACTGAGCAACACAGATAACACACATGTAATGCTAATCACAATCATGCAATGTTTAAAATAGAACCTGAAACCAAACACTAAAATTAAATATAAATATATTCTAATAAATGGCCTTAAAAAATTCTAAAATCCATTAAGTTATGGTGTAAATGAAGGCAATTACCACCAAGACAACCCAAAGTACAATTTTGGTGAAAATGCCCCGCATAATAAAGAGCTATATTAAACACAGAAGGGAATATGTTTACATAGTGATCTGCATCGTACACGAGTTTCATTGTGCATTGTTTCATGAATACCATGCAAAAAAACATTAAAGTTATTTTACGAAAATCCATATTCAGGTTACAAAAACCCTCTAAAGACAAAATTGACAATTAGTCAAACCTAATCAGAAAAACTATTCGAGGTACTCTTGCCCAATGTTTTAAAACTCGGTCAACTTGGATTCGGACTCGACCAAGTTAATCCCCTGCCAAACCAACTCAACTCAATCTTCAAAACGGTTTGGGGGATCAATTTGGTATTGAACCAATCAAGTCGTACACTGGCTAGTTCAATTCCAAATCGGTTCAACTCGATCACAAGCCGAACCAAGTCACAATCACGCAATGCACGAATTAAGGGAAAAGTCATTTTTTCTAATATTAAACCTAATACTTAGTTTCCACTCACCCTAAACCTTGAAAACCTAAATTTAATTTAGGATTCAAAGCCAGACACTAAAGTCAAAGAATGGTGATGAGTTTGATGATTTGACTATGTTGATTATTGATGTGTAGTAGGCCAATAACTTATCGCATGTTTCTAGAGACCATTTGGAGTCTGGTTGATTGTAAACATGGCAAAAAGTAAATATGGTCTTGTATATTCATCTTTTCTATGGTTTAAGAGTTGAACAGCATGGAAAAGTATTGATAAATTAAATTCAAAAAATAACCCATGTGTTATACAGTTCCTTAAGTTTCAGAACTATCTGAAGACCACATCTTCGAAATAAGCTGTGAGAAAACAGTCCCAAAAATAGATGGTAAAATTATTTCAATTTAAATTTCAAAACATCTTTTAGCGCTTTTTTGTTCACTTCTTCAAGAACACTGTTCTCCATCGGATTAAGCCTATTCATAACAGCAGGAGGGCTCTAGAAGAGCGACCGCGGCAACTTCGAAACCATCCAAAAACTGGTATTTAGGCTAGGCAAACTGTAGCTGGATAGCCAGCAACTAAGAGTACAAGCCAATAATGACCGAGACACATCCAGGACATGAAACTCAGGCTCAAGACAGCTGAGCATGAAAACCGGCTGTTGAAACACCAACTAAATCAAAATAACAAATAAACCAAAACTGAAATGATAAGGNCCACTTGATGCACAAGGATGTGGTTTCCCTTTTCTCTTAATGACCCATCATTGTTTCATAAATCCATGAAGGTACAACTTCATGAAATTTATGTCATATGATAGTGGGCAATTTGCTTGCATGCCCATGCCAACCCTCGATTCTCAATCCAAGACAAAAGTGGAAAGTGGAGAGGATGGATCAAGTGGGTGCAATCCACGTCCCTCCCTTCGCATTGTATGATGGGGTGATGTGAGAAACGAAGGTGAGAGGGAGGATGGAAAGGGTGATGAAAAGTGCAAAAGGAGGGAAAGGGGAAGAAAGCAAGAGAGGGGGAATATGTGTTGATTTTCACCCTCCACCACATTGCTTACAATGTGGAATGCAAAGGTAAGAACATTGTAACAAGACTTTAACCATCCCACCCTCTGTATTGTACACAATGAAAAATGCAGAGATTGCAAAGACCCAAATGTAGAGCCTATGTCATGCTCTACCTTTCATACTTGACAAGAATTTTTGAATGCTAGTCTCATGGACAAAAGACAAAGAAGGGCTTTGGCCAACACTTGATGGAAGGCAAGGAGAAAACATCAACAGTGGCCCCAAACACTAGGGTGGTGTGGAGATTATTTAAACTTAATGCTAAGCTCAAGTTTTGTGTGTGTGCTAAGTGGGTTATTAGAGCGCTGAAATGAAAAGAAACATCAAAGGCACTCTTAAGAAACTATGCTACTTTGGGCTCAACTCCCAAAAATAAGACCAAGGAAGACCTTAATCTTTAGAGACTTGTGGTCACTCCAAAGTTAGTTAAGTAGTATAAAGCATTTGAAAGGCTCAGAAATTAAGCCTTTTCTCAATTGGAAGGGGCATTCTCCTTGCATTGGACTCTCATTCAACAACATTCTATTTGGTGGTCACCCATTTCATTGCATGAAGACATTCATAGTAGAGCAAGCATGATTTTCAACCTTGGATTCTACCAAAAAGGAATCAACTTTGTTGGGGACATCTTCCATGCCCAAACTAAAGATTAGGGGTCATGCCCTCATCTCAAGACAAGATTTAGATTGGCCAACTATGACAGGGTAATCTTTGACAAAGTCAAGAACTTCATCCCTAACTACCTATTTATCTAGTTGGCTTACAAGGCCCCAACCCTGGTGGAATACTAGAAGTGGAACAAATCAAAGGCCTTTGACAAAATATAAGCTTGGAGATGGTTATAAGTGGTTATGTTGAGAGCCCTTTCTAGATGGAACGTTGAACAATATATAGATGTTGAAATCTGGGCACAAGACATGGGATTTTAGGGTTCATGGCATTTGGAAGCCTCTTGTGGAACCCAAAAAAGTTTTCTTCATTAATAACTTACTCTCGATGGTATGTTTGTTGACAGGTTTTTACAATGCAAATGCCCTATTTGTGGTAGAACTTAAAATAGTGAACTTTTTTTTAATCATGTTCCTTTGTTTCTTCTACATCTTCCTCCCCATATCCATTTTACTTGGAAACCATGCCTAATAGAAAATAACCTCCCATGCTTTACGTGTTCTAAGTAGCATCACAATTGGTAAGAGTAGAAGTGATCTTTCTCATATGGCAGAAAATGAATGATGCTTCATATAATAACCAATGTCCTAGAAACTTTACATGCTATGACAACTCGCTAAATTGTGTGAATCTCTACATTCGACTTTTGGTGCAAGTATCAAAAGTGGACATGGATGTGGCGCCAAGAGGTGGCTATTTGACTTTTGGGGAGGCACTCAATGTACTATGAGCAAGGAACCACCCAGCACTTCTCCGGTGCAATTTTTCACTCATGGCAGTGCCAACATACCAAGCAAGGGCTCACCATCAAAGGCAATCAGAGAGAGGTGGGAGCATAGGCACAGCTAGCCTCCCCCTCTAGAATAACTGAACGACAAGTTTGCCATGCTGACTCTCACCATATCAGACGCAGACAAGCCTCCTTACTTGCCAATCATTGATGAGAGTCAATTGTAGCTCATTATGAACCTATTGGGTACGGTTACAGGCCAACCCCTACACCTCAACCATGGAGAATGATGCGCACCCATAACCCTCAACCATAGATTTCAATCTAATTCACTAGACCTAATCCTGCCATGACACACGTTTGTTGTCGAATGGTTACAGGCCAACTCCTACACCTCAACCATGGAAGATGACACCCACAACCATGGATTTCACTCTAATTTGTCAACATAACACAGAATTTATGTCAAGGAAATCATACAACATAAAAGGTCGGACAAAATAATTAAAATTCAAAATTGCTAAAAGATTACTAGAACTGCAATTAGATCTGCAATCGCATTCAAGACAAGGACTACATAAAAAGAAACTTGAGACTATTTGTTTGAGTAGAGAAAATGTTTTTAAACAAAACCATGACAAACATGCCCACTTAAACAAGTTCAAAAATAAAAGAGAAATACAAAACCCTGTTCTTGAATAATGTCTAAGGCTTAAACAAACAAATTGTCCTTACAAAATTTCTGGATACAAACAATATGAATGTATCATCTGTGCAACCCCTATAAACGAGATGCAAAATTGATTCTAGACCCATATATCATATAAAGGAGGATGCCACTGAGTTGCAGATCTGAATAACTGCATACCTTGAAGGACAGACTCCAAAAACAAATAAGGTAAAACTTGATGCCTTCAGATAAATTCAAAAATCAGAGAGAACAAGCGACTGTCGTTACCAACCACAACACAAACTTGTAACATCGTAATCACTTCTTATCTAAATAAACTTCTTATCTAAATAAAAGAAAACTCTGCAGAATATTTGCTCAGACCCTCTTTTAAGGCTTAGAGGTCTTCATACACAATGTTGACCGTTCGAGTGAATCTCAACTCATAGACCGACGAAACATCAAGTGGTAATTCTTGTAAAATTTCAAACGATCTCTAGACAATGTACATTTTTCATACCAAGATTTTAACTCTCGAGTATTCATGTATATTTCTCTCAAACACTACATAACAACCATACCAAGATTACATATTTAACACTTTCATATCAATTAACTAAGCAACACAGATAACACACATGTAATGCTAATCACAATCATGCAATGTTTAAAATAGAACCTGAAACCAAACACTAAAATTAAATATAAATATATTCTAATAAATGGCCTTAAAATTCTAAAATCCATTAAGTTATGGTGTAAATGAAGGCAATTACCACCAAGACAACCCAAAGTACAATTTTGGTGAAAATGCCCCGCATAATAAAGAGCTATTAAACACAGAAGGGAATATGTTTACATAGTGATCTGCATCGTACACGAGTTTTCATTGTGCATTGTTTCATGAATACCATGCAAAAATACATTAAAGTTCTTTTACGAAAATCCATATTCAGGTTACAAAAACCCTCTAAAGACAAAATTGACAATTAGTCAAACCTAATCACAAAAACTATTCGAGGTACTCTTGCCCAATGTTTTAAAACTCGGTCAACTTGGATTCGGACTCGACCAAGTTAATCCCCTGCCAAACCAACTCAACTCAATCTTCAAAACGGTTTGGGGGATCAATTTGGTATTGAACCAATCAAGTCGTACACTGGCTAGTTCAATTCCAAATCGGTTCAACTCGATCACAAGCCGAACCAAGTCACAATCACGCAATGCACGAATTAAGGGAAAAGTCATTTTTTCTAATATTAAACCTAATACTTAGTTTCCACTCACCCTAAACCTTGAAAACCTAAATTTAATTTAGGATTCAAAGCCAGACACTAAAGTCAAAGAATGGTGATGAGTTTGATGATTTGACTATGTTGATTATTGATGTGTAGTAGGCCAATAACTTATCGCATGTTTCTAGAGACCATTTGGAGTCTGGTTGATTGTAAACATGGCAAAAAGTAAATATGGTCTTGTATATTCATCTTTTCTATGGTTTAAGAGTTGAACAGCATGGAAAAGTATTGATAAATTAAATTCAAAAAATAACCCATGTGTTATACAGTTCCTTAAGTTTCAGAACTATCTGAAGACCACATCTTCGAAATAAGCTGTGAGAAAACAGTCCCAAAAATAGATGGTAAAATTATTTCAATTTAAATTTCAAAACATCTTTTAGCGCTTTTTTGTTCACTTCTTCAAGAACACTGTTCTCCATCGGATTAAGCCTATTCATAACAGCAGGAGGGCTCTAGAAGAGCGACCGCGGCAACTTCGAAACCATCCAAAAACTGGTATTTAGGCTAGGCAAACTGTAGCTGGATAGCCAGCAACTAAGAGTACAAGCCAATAATGACCGAGACACATCCAGGACATGAAACTCAGGCTCAAGACAGCTGAGCATGAAAACCGGCTGTTGAAACACCAACTAAATCAAAATAACAAATAAACCAAAACTGAAATGATAAGGACTCAATAGAAAAGGCTGATTATTCAAGAGGAGGGGAAAGAGGTAAAAAAAATCAAAGCAAAAACAACACAGAAAAAGGCATCAACACCGGAGATATCAGAAATATAGTGTGCTGAAAGAGCGATAGAGGCAGAATATGCTAAAAATCATTGTAATCTAAGGAGTGAAGGAGAGGTGTGTGAGGATGAAGAATCCATGGGTTCGGAGCAAACTTCTTAAGGATCTTCATGGAATGGGCAGGACAGCTACAGGCACCGGAGAGAATGAACAAATGGCAGAGTATAGACAACAGAAAATGGCCGCTGAAAATAACGCTTGGGCTTGATTGAGACAAAGCCTAGATCATGACAAAAAGAAGTCGACTAAAAGGTACAAAATGGTTTATAAACAACTCCGACACGAGGGAAAATGGACCAGGCAGCAAGGCATATGGAAGGTCTTGTGGAACAAGAGGGCTGAGGAATAGTTCTGAAACTAAAAGGAAACAAGGAAACATGGCCCACATGACCTAGAAACACTGAACATTGTGGTGTGGAAATGCCAATGATAATCTTAGTTGAATCCCACAAGCACGAGGAATGCAGAATCCAAGAGCTACTATGATTCAAAATATGGCGTGCATGGAATAAGGCATCGAACAATCACAAAGGCCATGGAGGCATTGCTTGCTTTATAAAAAAGGGATCTACAATTAAACAAGGACGCACAAAATAGACAACAACCAATATATTTAGTGTTCTAATTGAAAGACAACAGCTCTAGCATCTTCATGGCAGCTTGCTATTTTACCCAGCAAGAGGAGAGGGTTATAAATAATGAAGAACCCTACTACTACCTCCATCTGACAAACTTCGCTGTAAGCACACACTCTTTGGCTAGTTGAAGAGGAAGGAGTGTGGAGGAGAGATTCAACCGATGTCGTTTAAGAGACCCAATTTGTAAAGAAATCCTCCAAATTTGATTGCGCAACATGATCTCATCATATGCAACGGGCTAGAACAGTGGTAGGGATACCAGGAAGCTACTTATCGCACACACAATGGACACAGTACGGTAAAGATTTCAGCAAGCAACATTGAAAATATTTCAAGCTTCTCAATCCATAATTGACAGAAGATGTCATCCTATCACGACCACTATACATGTAATTAAATTGGCTAAAAAAAGCACCAGAAAATCAACAACTAGATGGAAAAACAATAGTGCCCCAAAGAGAGTCATTATCAACAAAGAAAAAGCAGAGCCAGATCGGGTCTAATAGATGCAGCAGAAAGGACAGAGATGAAAATTGTAGGGAGCTAATGGAAGACATACAAACAGCACTCCGTAAAATGCAAACAAGAGGCCAAGGGGGCGTAAAAAAACCTCAGACGGCATTCTGATGAACCCCTGGTTCAACACGTAATGCATGGGGGCAAGAGTAGCATACACAAGAAAAAAACGACAATAACCTCACCTCATACATGATGCTAGCGAGGCACAAAATGGCGAAGTTTGTGAAAATCAGAGAAAAATAAATGCTGAGATTCAAGAATGGCAAGGAGAAATCCCAAGACCTTCTAGAAAGGGCTACAGTTCGAACACAAAAGCAAAAGAAAAAGCAATAAAATGATGCATCACCCAAACAATGGTTGTCCCATGCAAGAGGCCACGGTGATATCACAACTGAAAGAAAAAGACAGCAAAGATCTGCACAGAAGATACTTTTTTCACAAAAGAAAATGGTATCTAATGAATGACAAAGTGAGACATTCAAGGACTCCAAGCCAAATATTTGAATTGGATCAAGGAACTTCTCAACCAATGTTGAATCATTACTGAACTAGCTAATCAAAGGAGGCTTTCCAGATCATTATGCAACAAACCTCAGTTTGCCCATCTTAGAGAAAAAATATTATCCCAAGCCAAATATTTGAATTGGATCAAGGAACTTCTCAACCAATGTTGCATCATTTACTGAACTAGCTAATCAAAGGAGGCTTCCCAGATCATTATGCAACAAACCTCAGTTTGCCCATCTTAGAGAAAAAAAATTATCCACCATGCAGGGTTTCCGCTAGGAAATATGATTTGAGAGGTAGGGCAGGGTGGAACTATGAAAACTTCATGGTTCCAAACTGTCCTCCATTCTCAAATCATGGCTCCAAGCAAGAAGTCTGCATGGTGGATAATGTTTTGCCATTTTCAAGGGAGGTAAGAAATGATTGGGAGATTATAGAACCATCATGATCAACCAGATGTTTGCTAAACTCTAAAGGAATGGTGGAAAGGAAAACCTGCAAATGTAGAGGGAAGAAGAGCCAAGGACCAAGCTGACTTTTGACGGAAAAACCTGGGATAAAAAAATAAGATGCTATGCTATTGTTTCATATAGATTTGGTGCTTGTTACAAAGCTGCAAGAGAAAATCTGTCATAAACTAGTAGAAATGGGGGTCCCAAATGAGTGGAGCACAACAACTGATAGTGTGTACAAGCAAGTAAAGGAAAAAATCAAAACTAATGAAGGGTTATCCAAGTGCATTAATCATGACATAAGGGTGAAACACGATTGCCCACTCTCCCACAATTTGTTTGGGCTCTATATCAACAAGTTATAAGAGTGGATAAATCTAAAAAAGATCATTGCAGGAACCATCATAAAAGTCTTGCTCTATGCAGATGCTATTTTAGTAGCCAAACACTATCCCGTGGAGTTAGAAGCACCAAGAAGGTTGATCATGTATAGAAGGAATACACAAGATACGCAAGCAAACGATGGCTAGAATGTAGCGGAAGACAAGTGCCCAATGAATGGTAAGGAGCTAAAAATACATCTGCAAAAATGCTACAGAACTGGGAAATGACAAAAACATACCAAGAGAACAACAATATTTACACAAGACCAATTCAACAAGAATTGTAAAATTAGAAGTCATTAACTAAATCTCAACATTCCTTGGCAGGTAGAAAAACTAATAGCTTAACTAAGAACCACTGCTGAGACTAAAGTGTGAACAAGAAAGATGAGCACAATCAAAGGAATTATGGGAAGAGAAAATGGCAAAAGGTAGGAAAGAATAGATGAAACAAAGCAACACTTCCTGATGTTTCGTGATCACCACATCCCATGCCAAGATAGGACTTGCCAGTGACTGCCTATCTTGCCAGTGATGCCACTTACTGGACATAGTCCGAGAAGTATCTAATCTTCAGATGTCCAATCTATTATGAAATCAAAGGGAGGCTTTACTGCCTTTACCAGGGCTAGGGCAGCTCCCTCTCCATATTCTCTAGTTAGTCAAAGCAAAGATACCTAGCTCTTTTCATAAGGGAGATCTTCAAACATGAGATCACAATGCTTACACACACCTCCCCATCCAAAGCAGTGTTCCATGAGGACATGCCCCCGACATTTCCCA
>JZKD02S2340301.1:361875-381489 GCA_000966675.3 Picea glauca
TGTTGTTGTTGGTCATTGCCATTTATGAGCAGTGGACATAATTATTCGTAGTTATCTGTGAATGTAGGTTGGCTCATCATTGTTATTCAAGGAAAACCACGCCACCTAGAATAACTTTTTGGTGGTCTGTGGGGGGGCAAAGTTCCACTCCTGCTAGATGCCTATGGGTCTTGGGTCATTAACCTCTTTCCTTACATCCGAGGAAGACGAGCTCCTAGCCAAGTAGAAGCAGTTTTAAGTCATAATTAGGAGAGTTATTACTCTTAAATGTTTTTATTTATTTGTTGTTATTATTTTAAACTTAAATTAAAATGTTTAATTTAATAATAAAAACTTGCAATGTGATAAGGTTATTAAACATAAAGCTTACCATTCATAAAGGGGTCGTGTGTCCTGATAACATAGTAGTTGATCGGTTCTGAAAGAGTATGTTTATTTGCTTGACCTTCCCTTGTGTGGACGTTTTGTATAGGTACATGTGCAAAACAACAATGGGATATGCCCATCTTGTGGTGTCTTGGAATAGCTTTTACAATTATAGTAAAATCTCCTCTGCTCTATAGAAATATAATTTAAAATATGGATTTGGCATTGTGGACCTAGACAAAAACTTAAACATTGAATGTTGAATTTGACTTGCATGGCATGTTGACATTGTCCTCGAGTTAATGCTCCATTGAACTTATATTCTCCATGGGAATGTAAGTAATGCTATTACATTCTTCTCAAACAACATACCTTGAGTTCAGAGTACCCTCGTGCACATATTTTGAATCTTCACACACCTCATCGATATGTGAATCCCATGGTCCTAGGCTTGTAATCAACTCACACCCCTCTTTCATTAGGAAATTCTAACAACATAATCACATGTTTAATATTACCCCTAGTCTAATTTTGTTAGCCTATAGATGCTCCCTGTGTTGTGTGCAAAGTTTATGTTCTTATAGATTTTGGGAAGGACTTCTAAGTGTCATTTCCAATGCTTGTGATCTCTAATTGCCATATGTAATATGCATGATTTCCAAGTGTCGTCTCTATTGTGTGTATTTTCCAAGTGTCATCACTCATGTATATCTTTTCCAAGTGTCATCACTAATATGCATGTGTGACAAATTTCATATCACACTTTAAAAGTGTCTCCTCAAGTGCCACATCAATGCAACATGTGTCTCATTGTGATTTTACCAAGTGGTTAGTGCCAAATTGCACAAAAGTGTCACATTTTTGTCACCTCGAATACAATATGTATCATATCATGATTTAAAAAAATGTCTTAGAAACATTTAAGGATCCACATGGGTGCACACAAGTATCTATGGCTATCCTCATCCTTGTCAAGTCTCAGTGTATGGGTTTCTAGATCAACTAAATCCAAACCTAATATTCGTGCACATATAAAGGGGGGGTGGTCATTGTTGGGTGACACAAACCCTCCTAGAAGCACTATTGGCTTAGATATCCTTGGTGCCTACATGCATTTTCCACAAAAGGTTTCTTGTATACTCAAATGGCTCTCATCATTTGACCATGTGCCCTGGTGTCAATTAAAGCGCCTTGGTGCCGTTGAACATTACGACCTGGTACATATCCATGTCATCAGGCACACCAAGGTAAGGTAAACAAACAAAATTACCAAACTGATTTTTATTATTACACTTCATCGTGTGCTTCTAAACTCTCAAGCAAGT
Organism: Picea glauca; assembly: GCA_000966675.3. Classification (NCBI taxonomy): domain Eukaryota; kingdom Viridiplantae; phylum Streptophyta; class Pinopsida; order Pinales; family Pinaceae; genus Picea; species Picea glauca. The sequence goes on from JZKD02S2340301.1 coordinate 363,567, forward strand.
AGCAGTGCTCACTCTCCTTCCAAGGACGCCTTATTTGCAATGCTCAACAACGAGTTCGATAGCTCCACTATTAGATTCCACACATTTCCAAATTTTGGAAATTACCATGAATTTTCATTTCCTCTCAATGGTGGAACCATACCTCCTCGAGAGATAAAAGTCCAAGTAAATTGTTTATGACCTTCATATTTGTATTTTCATCTGATTAAAATTTGAATTTGTCTTGAAATTTGGCCATTTTTTAAATTTTTTTCCAATTCCATACAGTGCGCCTGAAAGCTTCAACTCACCTTGAAGCGGTGCATTCTGTACGAAAATGCACAGTAAGCACTGCCACCAGTACATAGACTCTAACAGTACACACTGGTGTCATTCAAAGAAAAGCACCGCAATTAATTTTAAAAAATAAACATAGTGGTGCATCTTTGGTGGTGCCTCGTAACAGTGCGTTCTAGAAGACAACACATTATTAACCAACATGTCAATGCTTTGGGAACACTAGAGCAGCAGGGCGTTCAATCTAACAAAGTGCACTGCTAAATTTATATCTCATAAAATTTAGCATAGCAATGCATCCATGTTAACCAAATGCATAGGTGTTGTTAAAATAACAACACCAAAAAAAAATAATGAACAACTTGGCATAGCAGCGTGTCTCATAGGATGCCCCATTACCAGTGCTCCATACAACACAACACACCACTAAACAAAATGTCGGTGCTCCAATAACACAATAGCACCGGTGTTTTCATGTTAACATGTTGCACCACTTAATTTGCAATAAAACAATTTAACCTAGTGGTGCCCCTAGGTCCAACAAATGCACTGGTGTTGTAAAGAGCATGACATTGGGTCGAATATTTCACAATCTAGCAGTGTGGTGCATCTTATGGGATGCACCGCTAAAATATGTGTCGGTGCAACAATGAACATGGACCATCGGTGTGTAAACTCTAACAATACACACTAGTGTTGTTCAAAGAAAAGCACTTCGACAAATTTTTAAAAATAAACATAGTGATGCATATTCTGTGACACCTAGTCACTAATGCATTATAAAAGATGACATGTCGTTAAACAAATTTTCGGTGCTCCAATAACACGGTAACATCAATGCATTCACATTAACACATCACACCGCTTAATTTGCAATCAAACAATTTAACCTAGCGGTGCCCCCAAGTCCAACAAACTGTAACGTCCCCAACCACCCCAGGATGGTCTACGTCACTCAAACGCAACTCATTGGTCCTCTGAATCAACCAATTGGAACATTCCCATCATACCACTGAGCAATGCTACTCCAAAAATCCACTGCGCAAATTCCACTCTAAACCCAATTCTGCGCAATATGCGCATACTAACTTTCTCCTTTAATTACAACATTAAACAATGAAAGTAACTCTATAACTGTGTGCACCAGCATATTGATCACACAGCACAATCGTACGCACAACCATCTTGGCATCATGCGCCAATTCTGATTTCACTGTGTGCAAAGTCTATTTCCTTGAATGCACACACGAATTCCAGTCTCTTGTGCACACAGACTACTTTCCTACACACCCAACCACCTAATCCTCTTTTTGAAGACTCGTAACCAAAATCACAAGATTAACTTAACATGTAAGGCTATCATCAACTCACATACTCATGCACAACTGCAAATACAAGCTATAAGTACCATACTTACATGTGCAAGCAACATTAAACAGAATAACAACAATTACTTATATGCGACTATATACAAGAATTAACCCATATCAAGCATAGACAAATAAGCACACAATACACAAGACAAACACATAAGGAACACTTATATTTTATGAAATTCACCAACTGCACGCATGATGCCAACAACACTTAGACTATGTTGCTCTTAAGCTTTCAGCAACAGGTCACCCTCGAGTTGGGGCTTAACTCCACTAGGGAAAAAGGGTTCCTAGTGACAGGATAAGGTCTAATACTCAACAGAATTGCTCAGTCCAAGGTGATTGTTGCTGCAACTAGCCTACAATATGTCATTCCCCATGCACATGTCACACCCAAGGAAGTGTGACCCATCTCTTCTCAATAGTCCTTCAACTGCCCCACTTCCCTTCCAAGGTTACCAACAACAGGTCGGACATAAAGTCTATGAACCCTGTGACTAATGCTCAGTGCACCAGGGAACAATTCTCAACAAACTCTCACCTAGAGAGTATGCTCACGGGTTTGACAACCCACTTCTCAACAACCAGTCTCTAACCACAACCCGTCTCTTCGATAGTAAACTATGATTACATCCCCTCAACTCCTTACAAGCTTCTCTGTGTAGATAAGGTAATAATTGGATTTTCCATACAGTCTGACCCCCTTCTGCTCGCGAGATCCTGAAACATGAATCCTCCTCCGAATAATGGATAATAATGAAAAATTCCCCCAAGATATACATTAAGGCCAACAATATGTATTACATGCCTTCAACTTGACACTTGTCACCTTCAAAAGTAGCTGTAAGCCACTTGGTAAGTCATTCCCATCCCTCATAAACATAAGGTAAATAATATATTCGTAAGGTTACACTTTTCAAAAATATTATTAAAATACTTTCCCCTTTTCCCCTTTTTGGTGGAGTTGTCCCCCCATCTCTTTTCATTTGAGTCTGTATGTGCGCAATGATGTAATATTACTAATAAATGTGATTATATTTACATGGATAGGCACGCTAGTCTATTTGCGTCCCGGCTTACCAACCTCATAATCACACAGGCTCTCTTGCCTCAATACATATACAATCATATATAACTCATCTATGCGCGCACTCCCATGTCATTACCGCACACTTACCCAAGTGTGCGCAACACAACGCAATGTGCGCACTTACCCAGGTGCATGCAACACATAAAATGTGTGCACCATGTCTTTGATAACACTTCTCCACACACTACTCAGATGTGCACAACACCGAAACTCAGTGCCAACGGCTCACCATCCTAAATGTACAGTTACATTTACAATTGGTACCAATGACTCACCAACCTATATGTACAATTACAAAGAGTTCGGATCAGGGACATTACACAAACGCACTGGTGTTGTAAAGAGTGTGACACTAGGCCGAATATTTCTCAATCTAGCAGCGCAGTGCATCTTATGGTATTCACCACTAAAATACGTGGCAGTGCAACAATAAATGTGGACCACCTATGCATAAACTCTAAAAGTATGCATTGGTGTCGTTCAAAGAAAAGCACTGGGATAAATTTTAAAAAATAATCATAGCAGTGCATCTCTTGTGACGCCTCGTCATCAATGCCCTATAAAATCCAATGCACTATTAAATAAAATGGTGGTACGGTAGCAGTGGTGCATTCATATTAACACATCACACTGCTTAATTTGCAATAAAACAATTTAACCTAGTGATGCTCCTAGGTCCAAAAAATCCACCAGTGTTGTAAAGAGCACGACACAGGGCCAAATATTTCACAATTTAGCAGCATGATGCGTCTTATGGGACGCATCGCTAAAATAGGTGTTGGTGTGACAATAAATGTGGAGCACCAATGCATAATAGTAACAACACCGCTATGTGGTGTTGTTTTTCTGATATAGAACATTGATGGCAATGTGCACTTATTATTTTAGGCGCACTGATTACTTTCCTACATTTTTTTGCAAACATAAATTAATTTTTGTTTTTGTTAAATATAAGTTATTTATATACATGTGTGTTTTATAATTTCAATTCATTATATATATATATATATGCCTAAAAGTATTTGTATATGAATCATAGATGACGATGACGAGAGGAGGAGGAGGAGTGACAATAACAGCAACGAGTCGAAACATACACCTTTGTACATGAGCGGGAGGCCCAAGAGAGGGAGAGGGAATTGTTCATTTTCCCTATTACACCATAGACATGTACCCTTTCGAAGGATGTTGGCCTCCTCAAGTTTTATGAGTAGGGTACATCCCTTTAAGGGAACTCTCTGTTGTTACAACAATTGATTCGTCGTTGGGATTATGGTCGAAAGACATTCAAGGTTGGTCATAATCTATGGTATCGGCCCATGGAAGAGGATGTTTATTTCATAATTGGGTTGTCTATAAGGGGGGAGGTTTGGCCCCAGTTCCCTGATCCATCGCATGGTATTGTAGGACAGACTGAGCTGGCACATGTGCAAAGATATGTCAATCTGGACATTCTTTCCATTTTGAGATTCCAGGTTCATGGTGGTCATATGAGAATGAGTTCATTTCATGGAGAGGAGGTTAGGTGCATTTGTCTTATTATCACGACACCGTCACACTTTACCTTTGATGGGAAATGCATTAGTTGCCCTTTGAAGCATTATGTAGACAGTTTAGTGCAGAGGCCTTGATTGATTAGGTGGACGAAGATTTATTTGAGACAATTTTTTTTGCATTGGATCGTTGTTGCGTCATTTTAGATGGGAGGAGATTCTTCCCATCTGTGTCATATTTATTTACATTATTTTTTGAGAGGGTTCATGCCATTCGACCAGGAGTATCCTGCTTGCATGTTAGGCCTATGTTTGATGTGCATATGTGCATATGGGGGCAGTTGTTGCCCAAGAAGGGCTATTTGAAGTTGTCGTGTAATTCAGTCAGTAGGGAGGTATGTGATTTTTTGGCTAGAGAGGACAATCCTATCCTTGATCTTGTACAATACATGTACGTGGGGATGGATTGGAGAGAATGTCCAAACATCCTATTTACAACAATCAAGCCACCAAATGAGAGAGGTAATATTATCATTATGTTTTGATAAATTTAGTTGCATATTTTTATTTCTTATTTAATGTACATGTAATTTATTGTAACATTTTGTTTCAATTATATGATTATTATTATCTATTGTTTTGCAAATATTGGCACATATGATGGGGATGTCTCCCCAATATGATGAGGAGATGGAGGAGGCAACAGAGCATCCTACAACACATAGACCCTGCATGCCACGCATGTTGGATCCAAGAGTCCAGATAGAGGTGGTGGATTGCCTATGTTGTGTTATGGTTAGTCATGGAGTGGTACATGCACTAGTCCATTTCCTATTGATACTTATTTCAAGGAGAATGTAAAAAAAATAATTAATATAAGTTTATATGTTTAGAAAACTAAAGGATGGAGTGGAATAGGTGAAAGCCATGATAATTCCACTAGTTAAGGTTGGGAATGTCATTGAAGTTAGTAATGTCATCACCACAAGTGTGATTCCATAACTCATAGATGTTGCAAGAAGTTATTTTCTTGGAATTGTCCTTAGAAGTTCCATCAAAGTAAGTATACATTTATTTGAATTTTGAATTTTTCAAACATTAATAAAAAGTTTGAGGTTCGTTTTTTTAATATCATCATTTTTTTTAAATAAAATATACTTTAAAATAAATATTTACTATTGTATTATACAAACACGTCACCAACTTTGTGATATCTCAATTAATTCTTAGTAATTCAAAGGTTCCTCAAGAGAACAATTTGCACTAAATAATGAGGACTTACAACTATTTATGAACCCTGCAATGTTCTCATGAATTTGTGAATGACCATCGAGATATAACAAGTTTGTTTTGTTAAAGTTTACAGAAGCATAACCATTCATGCACATACTATACATGGAAATGTTATGTTTGTATTAACAATATTCAAGTAATCATATCGACTATAAAAAGGACAATAATATGGCAAAAGTGTTAATGATTGTTTGGGAGGAACAGATGCAAGTGAAGGATAAACAACCCAATATTTGCAACATCTGTTTTAGACTTGATAATCATATAACTATTACCACAAAAAGGGAAATCGATTCCAACATTGGACACATGCATGGAAGATGGCCAAGCGCCATACAAAGCTCGGTTGTAACAGGTTTGGTATTTATGTTGCAAATGGATAGGAAGATAGAAGTCATCGCTACCTTCCAACAATTGAACAGATTTTGGTGTGTACTTGGACACTTTTGCTCTTAGATCATACAACGTTTTGGATCTCCCAGTGTAATACCCTAGTTTTGAGTCCCCATATTAATAATGTATTTTATTTATTTGATGAAAGGTCGGAATGCCTAAACAATTAAAAGAGGTTGGAGTGCCTAGGAAATGTAATGCTTTGAACATTGCAAATAATAAAATACACCGTTGGTTGCAATATGGACAAGGACAAGATTTATAGGGGGCTATGATTCCACGAGAGATGGGGCTAAAGGGGCTAAGTATTTTTATTATATTTTATTTACCCATCTTGGTTTTAATTGAGAAAAGTGGTTACATGCGCTTCTTGGGGAAAGGCCATGTGGTTCTTGATTTCCAAGTAAATATATAAACCAATTTTGGGTTGTTTGGGGGTTCACTCTTCATTCATTGTTTCTCACCATTTGGTTCATCATTGATTCATTATTCCTCATTAACTCTTGCCAACGATCGATGAAGGAAAGAGGGTGATGATGTGTCATGCCACGTCAGCCAAAATGCCATGTTAGAGTCTACGTGTCATGCCATGTCAACGAACAAAAGTGGTTGATGATCGATGGTCAGGGCAACTGAATTAGGGTAGTGTCTACATTAGTCAACATGAATGGTTGATGGCTGACGATCAATGGTCGATGGTCAGGTTGGTCGGATTGGTAAGGTGTTTCATTTGGCCAAACGAAAATCGTCGAAGGCCGATGGATGATGGTCGGGTCGACAGTTTAGGAAGATCAATGATCCGTATTTATTCTTATTTGAGATCGATGGTGCAGATTGTCATATAGGCAAGACTGTCCATCAGTTTAAAAAAAAAAAAAAGTCTGGAGCATTTTTCTTATTTTGGCCATAACTGGAGCATCTTAAGTCATCTTGAGATGAAACTTTTGTGTTTTGTCCACAAAGAGGAGATCTACAAAAGTGACAGAGAGGGTCATTTCCCATTTATGCTTAGATTTGTCATAAATTGCAAAATAATGGTTTTTAAAGATATGGGTCGAGATCATTGACAGAGATCTAGATTAAGGTGAAATTCTTGAAGAGAGTCTAGAAAGTAGAAATGGTGATAAGCCATGAAGAAATTGAATAAATTATATAGGGATTAGAATGGGGATGTTGAAATAGGCCAAAATCCACTATTCTAAGCCACTTTTTGGGGATTTTTGATATTTTTAGAGGAGGAAAAGTGACCCTAGATCACAAAACTAGAAAATTTTATTTACTTGACATTTTATATACTCATTAAGAGAAACAACTTTAGTTTAGTGAAATTTTTCCAAAAGTGCACATAGTGAGAGATAACTAGTTTTTCTAAAAATTCCAAGTCTGGAAAAATGGGTGAAAAATGACAAAGTTGTCATTTCCATATTGTTGCAGTTTTGGACTAGAGTGTCAAATTGAAAATATGAGAGTTGTTATGAATTCCATGTCATTATTATTATCTATGTTTCATAAAAAAGTTTCTTTAGTTCCTGACATTTTCTTCTTCAATTAACAAAAGTTGGCCTTTCAATAAAATTATACTAGTGGAGAAAATGCACAAATGGGGTGAAAATGGTTTTTTCAAGAAGCCATAACTTTCAACTCAGAGATCAAAATTAGGCATAAGTATAGTTGTTGGAAAGATGATTCAGAGAAGAATATCTAGAATTATTAGAATTTGGAGATTTGTGATACAATTATTCATGAGTTGAGCAGAAAAAGGACATGTAGTATTAATTGACAAATTTCTATAATATGAATAATTACAACAAAAATGGTTACTTGCACATTTTGCATAATTAGGGGATATAACATATAAATTCAAGCTAAGAATGCATATTTGGGACATGGATGAAGGAGAGGGATATTTTAGTCATAAGAGAGAAGTTAAATGTCAAAATATCAGTGTTGGTATTACAGAGACAAAATCAAATGGCATAGGAACAGAGGAGAACAAGAAACATTAATAGAGACCGTGAGAATTTTGAGAACATAAGTGCATAGTTACAAAGAAAACAATGAGAAGATGATGAGAGAAAAAAATCAAATAATGCTCAAATGATGCAAAGCCTAAATCTTTTGTAGAGGCAAGCAAGGAATGGATTAGACTCGGGGCAGGAGGAAGAAGGCATACATCATGAAAGAAGAGATAACTACAGAAGAGCCAGTCATTCAAGAAGTGCTAGCAAAAATCATAGACATCAATCACCTCCTTACTTAGCAAGGAAATTTTATGCATATGGAGTCTCCATAAGCAATCCAGAAGTGTCCCCTGTTAGGCACCAAATAAGAAGACATGAATTGGACAATTTGCAAGGAGAGATGAGGAAGCTTAAGCCACCATCCTTTAATGGTGAAAGAGAAAGGAAAGATGATGTTGGAGTGTGGTTTCTTGGAATCGGGAAGTATTTTCAGTTGCACAACTACTCATCTAACCTAGAAGCCAACATTTTCACATATCATTTGCATGGAAAATATGTTATGTGGTGGGAGCAGTTGAAGCAAGTTGAGCACATTAATGAGATCATGATCACTTGGAAGCAGTTCAAGAGATATTTTTCAGAAGGAGTGTCTTTTAGATAAATTTTATGACAAGAAAATGCAAGAGTTCTTTGAACTCAGGTTGGGAAGCATGATCATGGCAGAATATGAAAATAAGTTCTTGGGATTGTTGAAGTATGTGGGGTTTATCAAGGATGAGAATGTGAAGATACAAAGGTTTTTGAGTGGACTTCCATCCTTTTTATAAAGATAAGATTCAATATAATGAGCCTAGGAATTTGATAAAGACCATTACAAAGGCTAAGTACCTGTATGAGCAAGGCAAGGACAGAGAATATTTGCAAAAATATTAGAAGGATAAGAAAAAAGAGAAATCTGATTAGAGAAGGAAGGGATTCAAACCTCATTTCAACAGAAACAACTCTAATAAAAACCAACAAGATAAATATGCTAAGGATGAATCCAAGAGAGAAGACTCCTCGAGAAAAAGGGAAAGATCGCCAATAAAATGTTGGGGATGCAAATAAGATCACATGTACAAGGATTATCCTCATAGAGAAGACAAGATGAAGACCATGCACAACATCTAAGAGGCTACAACAGTAGAAGACATGGACAAAAGTATTCCAAGAATATATGCAACCCTAGAAGACCGATAAGCAAAACATCAATCCCATATGATTGAGGTGGAAGGTAAGATCATTAATCATCATGTTTCTATTTTAATTGATTCAAGAGCAATTCGTTGCTACATTGGTCTTAAAATAGTGGACATATTACATTTGGAGAAAAATAAGCTTGAAAAGTCAAGTTTGGTTCAATGATCCAGATTATTTTGAGAACGACATGAAGGCAGGAATATAACAAAGATATAACAAGGAGACACACATATATATTGCAAGGAACATAGTAATACAGTAAAATTATATTAATGATTGTCTGGAATACAAAAGATTGTAAAATGCAAAGCACACAAGCTAGCTAGCAAACAGAGTTCATGGCTGCCTCTTGGTGACTCCGTTTGGAATACAAAAGATTGTGAAATGCAAAGCACAAAAGCTAACTAGAATGGTGGTAGTTTATCTATGAAGAGAGATGTGTTGGCTATTCTCATTTGCAAGAAGTTGATTACAATGAGGCTCCAAAGGCCTTTTTAACATAAATCATAAATGAGAAAATCCTAAACATTCAAAACCCTAACCTTGGAAGATGAAATGCCAAAAGGTTTGTGGGCCTTGATGGGGGTAGTTGATACGTCAACTCCCCGAGGGTGCAACTTTTGCATATGATCTTTGTTTGGGGCGTTCGGTACCCCGTCAGAAAGGTCTAGATGAGGAGTACTTCCAAACAACCCAATACATCATACAATAAAGCTAGTAAGTGCTACAAAGTAAAAAAGAAAACGTCGTTTAGGGCCTCAAAATGACCTCAGAAGTTTGGGACTCGAAAAAACTGTAGAAAAACTGCCAATATGGAAATTGTAATTTGAGCCAGTGGAATAGGTGGGTGGCCACCGATGTCCACCTGGATTAGTCCTCCCCCCTTAGGAAGCAATGGTCTCTATTGCGTTAAGTTCCTCCATCAGATGGGGAAACTTTTATTGAATATGACTCCTGGTGAGCCACTTGCCCTAATGAAGAAACTTGCTTGCTTTGACGACCTGATATAGTTGGATGTTTTGCTAGCAGGTTCCCTTCATATTGGTGTCCATGATTCAATTAAATATCATCTTTTCAATGCATTTATGATTGATTTATGTAGGGTCCAAGTGCTCGACCGCGTTTGAAGTGTCCAAGAGAGGTGGAAAATATGGTTGAAGTAGTTCCACATTAAATACCGGGTGCAAGCCAAGGAAAGGAGGAATACTTAATTAAAAAACATTCTCATCCACAACCTTGGTGATGGTGTAAGGCCCATATTGGAGTGAGCATAGCTTTTGATGGGGTCTTGTGAGGCATGCTTTCTGCAAATACAACCATACCTTATCTCCCACATGAAACTTGTGTGGTACCCGATGTTGATTGTGGCTCTACTTGTACTTGGCATCGACTTTCTACAAAATATCATGGACTTGTTGTTGGATGTGTTGAATTCGCTCAACAAATTTGTTTGCTTGATTAGCCTCAATCTGAGCATGGGAGGCTTCTTCATGTGCAGTTGAATGGGCAAAGCTACATCAATGGGGGCCAATGGTTGGAACCCCAAGCACACCTGAAAAGAGTCGCAGCCAATAGAGTTGTGGAGGGATTTGTTGTAGCTATGTTGAACATAAGGAAGGCCTTCATCCCATGTGCATGGATGTTTGTAATTATACATCCCCGGGATATGGACAATCTTCTTGTTGACTAGCTATGTTTTTCCATCAGTTTGTGGGTGGAAGGAAGTAGATTTGGTCAGCTTGGTATCCATCATTGACCATAGGCTAGACCAAATAGTGCTAAGGAATATACTATCTCGATCTGAGATAATGGTTCGTGGGAGACCAAAATGAACCCAAACATGTTCAAATAAGAGATTGGTGGTGCCTCAATTGTGATGCTCTTCTTGCAGGGTGCCAAAACAACCATCTTAGAGAATTGATCAACGACCACGAAGACACAATCATTCCCATGCTTGGTTGAAGGCAATCCGAACATGTAATCCATGGAGATGGATTCCCAAGACCTATCTGGAGTAGGCACATGGGTGTATAGCCTCTGTTTCTTGATGGTGGGTTACCAATGGTGCAGGAAGTGCATGATCTGATGTACTTGCAGACATCTTGTCGAAGCTTCGACCAATAAAAATTCTTTTGCAGTATTTCCATTGCTTTGTATACACCAAAATGTCATGTTGTCTAATTGTAATGAGATTCCCAGATCAGCTTTGCATGCTCGCTTGAAGGAACACAGAGATGGCTCATATGGCATAGAAATCCATCCTGGAGATGAAAGTATGGAACTTTTTTTTCCATGCTCAATCTCTGATAGGAAGCAACAAAGTCAAAGTCATTATTGTATAATTGTGGCCACTCAGACATCTCATGCCCATAGAAGTTAAGAACTATGGTTAGCGCCACAATCAGGGGTCGACTGAGGAAATCTGCGACATGGTTGGTGTTTCCCTTCTTGCACTTGATGTTTAAATGGAATTGTTGCAAGTACACGGACCACTTCTGATGGCGGTCATTATGTAAAATTCCTTGTGTTTGCATGAATTGCAGAGGCCTATGATCAATGTGGATGATCGTTTCCTTCCCTAGAATGTAATGCTTCCACTATCGACATGCTTGCATAATGGAGTACATCACTTTGTCGTAGGTGGGGTATCTGCAAATAACATTAGATAGTGTTTCATTGTGATAGGCTACTAGATGCCCATGTTGAGTGAGGATTTCACCGATAACATAATCTGAAGCATTTGTCTCAATCTCAAATGGTTATTGCAGGTCTGGCAGAATAAGGATTGGTGCTGAGCAGAGGCAGAATTTCAAATCCTCAAATGATTTTTGTTGGGACTCAATCCACACAAACTTATCCTTCATTCCACCCTTGGTCACCTGGCTTAGGGCCCGGGCGATATGAGAGAACCCTAACACAAACCTGTGATAGAATTTGGCAAGGCCCAAGAAGTTGCAGAGCTCGGTCATTTTCTTTGAGGCCAACCAATTGTAAATGACTTGGATCTTGGCTGGGTCCACATGCACACCTTGCTCATCCATGATGTATCCCAAATATTGGATTCTCTGCATGCCGAAGGAACACTTCTCCAAATTGGCATATAACTTGTGTTGTCGCAGGGTGCCCAAGACCTGTTGAATATGTTTGAAATGTTCCTCCCAATTTTTGTTGAAGATGAGGATGTCATCCAGATATACAACCATAAAGGAGTTTGTGAATGGCCGCAATATGTCATCCATCATTCGCATGAATGTGGTCGAGGCATTATTCAAGCCAAAAGCCACGACCAACCACTCAAAGAGACCTTCTTTAGACTTGAAGGTTGTCTTCCATACATTAGTTTGCTCAATTGACACATTATGGTAGCCTGACTTCATATCAATCTTACAAAAAAAACTTGGCTCTCTTGAGTTGATCGAGAAGATCATCAATCTGGGGGATTGGGTACCGGCTCTTGACTATGATCTTGTTCAGGGCTCTGTAATCAATAAAAAGTTACCATGTCATGTCCTTCTTCTATACCAGAACAATTGGGCTCCCACAAGGTGAGGAGCTTGGTTTGATGTGGCCCTTCAGAATTGGCTCTTGGATCTGGCATTTGATTTCTTTATTCTCCATAATAAAACGCCTGTACACAGGGTCATTAGGTAGAGGAGCACTGGGTCCCAAATCAATTGAGTTCTTTACCTGACAGTGCACATGCACCTCAGTATGCAAGGAAAATATGTCTTTGTTCTCTTCTACTATCTTGTCCACATATTGATTTTGTGTAGAGAGACCCCATGTAGGGGTTTTTGCGGTTGCAATGACCTTTCGTTCACCTTTTGACTGAACCATAAAGAGGAAAAATCTCCCGATTTGAGAGACCACCTTTCTATACTACTTCATGGAGATCAAAGAGACCATAGTAGTTGGGATTGCCACTAGTACCTTGTAGAGTTGTTCTCCCAAAGTAATAATGACACTACGAGGTCTAGATTCATAAACAACATGACACTTTCACATATATGGTTTTCCTAACAAAACATCACAAAATTCAAATGAGGAAACATCATACAATACTTTGTCTTTGAAGGGTTTGATGTCATAGTGTAGACGACATTGTTGGCTGATGCAAATGTCCCATCCCTAGCTGAGCCAACCAATGGTGTATGACAGAGGATGTGGTGTCATTGTCAGGTTCAACCTATTGACGACCTATGTTGAGATTACGTTCTTCTGGCTACCGCTATCAACAATTAAATGGAGTGGGGTCCCCTTCACCCACATTTGTGAGTGGAAGAGGCGCTCCCCTTCTTCAGGCTCCTCTAGTTCCTCTGGTTGGACTTTTATGGTAGAGATGGTGACACCGGGTTCTGCATCAATGATCTGTTTTCCCTTTTCCGATTCTGAATCAAATTTTGAGTTAGCATCTGACCTTGAGGCTTTCGTCTCAACCAACAATTATTGTTTGGAGTGACATTCATCAGTATTGTGCCAAGGGATTTCGTGGAACTCGCACCACTTTCCAATGTCCTTCTTCGACTTCCCATTACCTTTCTTTACTGGTGGCTTGGACTAGTTGTCCTAGGACTAGCCATCCTTGCTCTGTCCTTTTCCCTGGGAGTTTGGGTCACCCTTACCGTACTTCAGTTATTGTGGATTTGCAAACCCGAACTCATGCTTGTTTTGCTACTTAAATTTGTGCTCAATTTTGACATCATATCAATAAGCAGTTCCCAATGACGAGATGTCCAAAAACTCCATTTCAGTATGGATGTACCTGTGTAGATCCCCATGGTATTTTAAAATCAGATACCGCTTGGAATATTTGATAGCCATCTTGGTGTGTAAGGTATAGAAGGTATTTGTGAACTCTGACACTCTTTGGCCCCTCCCTTGACGAAATGTGGTCCATCTTGTGTACTGGTTGTCATAGTTTCCAATAGGGTAATATTGTTCCTTGAGGGAAACAACAAAAGCTTCCAAAGTGGGTCCTGGCCCAAAAATTGCAGACTCATCCTCGAAATGTTGCTCATAGTAAGTCTCCCACCAATATATGACACGGGGAAGGGCCTTAAGGAGCATGGAGACGATTTTTTCATCATTGGAAAAATTTTGGATAGAGAAATAACCCTCCATTAGACTTAACCATTTTTACAAAGTGTTGGTTTCTATCTGGCCTTCAAATAAAGGAATATCAAAGTTAACTTGTACATTAAAGGGCATCAAACCTCCGAAGTGACTGCTGGTTGAAGGTGCCTATGTTGATGTCAGCAGTTGTCGAAGGATCTGGGCAAAATTATCCATCATCTTGTTCCTTTGTCGCGCGAGGGCTTCCTCGAGCAACATTTTGATAGGATCTCCTACTCCATTGTCCCTCTTTTCTTCTGCCATGGGAGGTTGCTTGGGTGGGTGAGAGTGGTTGTCCTCAAGAGAAACAAGCTCTAGACCCAACTCTCTATACCTTGACCTCGTTGGGGACATGCACTATGAACGACAAGGAACAAGTTACTCTAATACCATTGATCAAGATTATTTTGAGAATGACATGAAGACAAGAATATAACATATATATAACAAGGAGATACACAAAGATATTACAAGGAACACAATAAAACATTAAAACTTTGATTCTATTAATGTCTGTCTGGAATACAAAAGATTGTAAAATGCAAAGCACACAAGATAACTAGAATGGCGGTAGCTTATCTTTGAAGAAAGATTTGTTGGCTATGCTAATTCGAAAGAAGTTGTTTACAATGAGGCTCTAAAGACCTTTTTTACATAAAACATAAATGAGAAAACCATAAACATCCAAAACCCTAACCCCGAAAGATGAAACACCAAAAGGTTTGTGGGCCCCAATGGGGGTGGTTGATACGTCAACTTCTCGAGGGCACAACTTTTGCATACGATCTCTATTTCGGGCGCTCAATGCCTCGTCATAAAGGTATAGCCGAGGAGTACACATTTTGAATGACCCAATACATCCCAATAGGAACCTAGTGGGTGTTGCCAGGTCAAAACAACATCATTTAGGGCCTCAAAACAACCTTGGAAGTTTGGGACCCGAAAAATTGTAGAAAAACTGTCATGATGGAAACTGTAATTTGAGCCAATGGACTAGGTGGGTGGCCACCGATGTCCACCTGGATCATTCAGCTAGCCACCATAACCAAAAGAAGGATCAATGAGATTGTCATAAGTTGTCCAGTAAATTTGAATGTAGTAAATGCAGTTGTTGATATGAATATCATACAATTGGGATCTTATGATATCCTAATTGGAATGGATTGGTTGGACAAGCATCATGCTATCCTAGATTGTCATAACAAGACATTTACATGTCTTGATGAAGAAGAAAACATAGCATTGTGAAAGGAATTCCGAGACCCATTTTATAAGGGGGATTTTAGCCTTACAACTACAGAGGTGTTTCAGGAAAGTATGTCAATTGTATGCAACTCATGTGGAGGAGCCAAAAAAGATGAAAGGGCCAAGCCTTGAAGATTTTTCAATATTGCAAGAGTTTGAAGATGTATTCCAAGAAATACCAGGATTGCCATTAAAGAGGGAGGTACATTTCTCTATTGATTTAGTACCAGAAGTTGCCCCAGTATCAAAAAATCCTTACAAAATGAGTACACCAGAAATAAAAGAATTACAAATGCAGTTGGAAGAATTGTTGAATAAAGGGTACATATGCCCAAGTGTTTCACCTTGGGGAGCACCGATACTCTTTGTAAAAAAGAAGGATGGAACATGGAGGTTGTGTATTGACTTTAGACAACTAAATAAAGCCGTTGTGAAGAACAAACACCCATTACTCAAAATTGATGACCTCTTTGATCAACTAAGAGGAGCAAATATATTTTCAAAGATAGTCTTAAGATAGTCTTGAGATCAAGATACCACTAGGTAAGGATCAAGGAAGAAGACATCAGTTAGACATGCTTTAGAACCATGTATGGACATTATGAATTTGTAGTGGTGCCATTTGGATTGACCAATGCACCAACTATCATTATGTGCTTAATAAATGACATATTCAGAAATTATTTGGATAAGTTTGTCATTGTATTCTTAGATGACATACTTATCTATTCTAAGTTAGAGGAAGAGGATGAACATCACTTGAGGTTGGTGTTTCAAGTGCTGAGGGAACATCAACTTTATGCCAAGCTTAGTAAGTGTTTTTTATACCAAGAACATATCCATTATTTAGGGCACATTATTTCAAAACAAAGCATAGTAGTGCATACAGAGAAGATTGAAGCGATTAGAGGATGGCCAACACCCAAGAGTGTTTCATAAGTCAAATCTTTTATGTGGAAATGAAAAAATATAGAAAAGGAAAAAACAACAACACTTATTATCTTCCCATTGTTATATCTAGATCATATAGGATAGATAGATATACTGCTATTATGATCAAATATGCTAATATTGAAGACCAACACATGCATAATCTTCAAAGATTTGACAAGTAACCTAGCATGAATGTACCTTTTTATATACTAATTAATATGTGAGTAGTTGATTTTACAAGGAAAAATAACTTATTAATATATTGAAAGAACAATGCATAATTTCCCAAGTGCTTCAACCCGTCATGATCAGTTCTCAACTCAAATTTCTTACCCATGAGATAATGCCTCCACATCTTCAATACATGAACTACAACTGCAAGCTCCAAATCATGTGTGTCATAGTTCTATTCATGCTCTTTAAGCTTCCTAAATTCATAGCAAACCACATGCTCATTCTGAGTTAATACTCCCCCAATACAATACCTTGCTTACAAGCATATGTACACAAAGGAAAGAAATAATCTTTGATGACTTTCATATTTGATAGACTCACACACATCTAAATTTATATTAATGAAAATCTTAGTCTTAAAAATACACCATCTTGGAAAACAAGATATAATATTATGAAAATGTAAATGGTGTATTACTTAAATCCTAATCTTAAAAAAAAAAGTAAGTATCTAAATTTATATTAATGAAAATCTTAGTCTTAAAAATACACCATCTTGGAAAACAAGATATAATATTATGAAAATCACCATCTTGGAAAACAAGATATAATATTATGAAAATGTAAATGGTGTATTACTTAAATCCTAATCTTAAAAAAAAAGTAAGTTCTTAAAAAGCAAGATAAAATACACACATATGAATGGTGTATTACTCTCTTTTTATTTGTTAAATTGTTAAATTATTTTTTCTATTATACATAACAATCTTTAGTTTCTTAATTATTTAATTAAAATGTGATAAATACACTATTTGGTGAAAGTGTTAATATGGTATAAATCATTTTTTAATTTATTTTAATTTTGTCGGAATTCTATCGTTGAAATATGTTTTTATGTTAATGTTATATTTGTAGATGCTAATAATAACCAAAATACGAGAGAAAACAACAATAAAAAGATCTTATTGATCTTTGAAATATGATTCTTCTTCTCTTCGTACAACATAGTGGAACCACTTTTTCCAATTAAAAAATCATGATTGTGTGGTTTTCGACACAACATTTTTTTCGAGGGCTTTTCATTCCAAAGTATTGAAATATTGCATCCAACAAGTATTAAGATATTGCATCTAACAATATGATGTGATTTAAATTTTGATTGACAACAACAAAAAAAAAAAAACATTAGTCAGGTGATTTAAAATTTGGTATAGATACAAGGGACTTCGAATCTGTGTGGAACAAGTCTAATTGTCATTTGCAAAAACAAATACAAGAGGGAAATGGATACAATTGTATTGTATAGAAAAGGGTGAGTGATGTGAGATTGCAATATGG
>JZKD02S2340313.1:0-31691 GCA_000966675.3 Picea glauca
TTAATTCAAAGTAAAAAAATAAAATGATTGTATATTATGTTTTATATACAATATTTTTATTATACATTAATTAATTGAAAATTATTTTATTAATTAATTGAAGATTACCTTTATCATTTAATTTAAATGAAAATATGAAATTAAAATCTATTCAGTAATCTAATAGTTGATAAAATAGAATAAAGAATCAATGTTAAAGTTTTTAGGATACATAAATCAACTTTAAGGAGATTAATATTATCTTAATAAAAAAATCTTCTTTATATATTAAGATAATAATAAAATAAAATTGAAAATGGATAAATATATTGTCAAAATGTTAGAGGTGGAGGTTTATATGGTACTAGTTTGAAGTTATACCTATTAACTTTTTAAAGTTAAATAAGTTAAATGTTATTTTCAAGGATGAAATTTTAATCATTAATAATGTTATTTAAAATTTAATTGTTATTTTTAAGGTTGAAATATTGATCATTAAAAATGTTATTTAAAAATAAAAAATGATGAGAAAATTAATTTATTTTAATTTAAATTTAAAAATAGAATAATCATTTTCTTTTTTAATATATATATGTGTGAGAGAGAGAGATATATTTTATTCATAAAAAAAACAAAATTACATTATCTTATGATTAAGGCATTCAAAAAAGTACTTGTAGTTTAATGGAGCAAACAATTGTGTATACATATCATTAAGGTAAATCAAAAGGGAAAATGTGTTCCTTGACTTAAAGAACATCTAGATTACATATTTTAAAAGGATCTCAAAGCTATCTACAATCACAAACCCAAAACCTTGAGTTGTTTCAACAAAGAAATGTGATTATTCATGAATTTAAAAGACAAGAATATATTATTGCAAATATTAAAATCTTGAAAAATAAAAATAAAAATTATAGTCAATGTGCATGAGAGAAATCATTTGTGTGTCCATCCTAAAAGATGGAGATTTTTCAAATATCATGCTCAAAATCCAATGTCCCTTTTTAAATGTCACCAACTCTATGTAAGAAGGTTGTCATTTTTCATTATATATAATCAAAAAGTAGTTGTAAGGTGAAATTTATGAGTTATGCCTCCTTTCATAACCATTGAATCACAAGTAGTGAATTCTCAAAAATAAATACAACTATGTAACACCATATTCTTGAGCCAACTATAGGGTTAATTTGAAGGATACATTGTGATTTGAGAAGAGATATAAGATTCCTCCCAAACCTCCTTTTGGGAGATTCCCTTGAGAGGAACCATAAAAATATGTCCAACACATGTCTTTATTTGAGACTTCTTATTTTGTCCCGAGTGTTTTTATTTTTATTTTCCTCAACCTATTGGTATGAATTTTGTATATTTAAAGATTAGAATGCAAATTTGAGGGAAATAGTCTCATGTCCTTCAAGTAGCTTTAGGTTTCTAGTGATCCATATTCACTAAGATATATTGAGTGGAAGAGCTATGGTTTTCTTTGTATCCTTATTTGTAGACCATTACCTGAAGTCTTCTCCATTACTTCTTCCTCCCCATACATTTCTTGACCATGTCATGCTTTCAACTTGTTTCGAGACTTGTTTGGAAAATGAACAAGTTAGAAGTAATTAATCTACTATTTCCTCTACTTGTTGACATAGACTACATCAACCTAGGTCAAAAAGGTTATTTTTATGTAGAACCTCCTAGGTAGGAGCCTTGTTATTTAAGACGAGCCATATGGATATTTTTATTATGGGGGAAACATTAGCATCCATATCAATCACCTCAAAAAGAAATAACTAGGAAAAGTATCCGTGCTCATGTTTTAGAATATCCTACATGAACAAAGTAAATTTTTAAATAGTATCACCTTGAACAAAGTGAATTTGTAAATAGTATCACCTTGAAAAGAAATAAGTAGAAAAGTATCCTACTCATGTTTTAGGATATTCTACATGGACAAAGTGAAATTGTAAATAGTTATTATCATGTCAGTAGCTTTACATAGTAAGTCTAGTATATTTTTAAACTTCTCAACGATACTTCTAGAACCTTCATTAAAAATTAGAATAACATCCACCAACAAAATATGTGTGATATTGCGTGCATAACTAATTTACAAATCCCTTTCAATCTGCCATTTTCTAATTCCTCTTTTAAAGTTAATCTACTCATCCCTTCCACTATTAGTAGAAATAGCATAAGGGAGAGGGAGAATCCTTGTCGAGACCCCTACTTCGTCTCAAGAAAGGAGATGTTGCCCAATTGATTATGATAGCAAAGGATATAGAGTGAATATCGATCTATTTATTTATTTGTAATTTTTAAGGAAGGATAACTATTTTTAAAGTATAAATTTAGGTATAAAATTATATGTGTATTTTAATGTAAAAAAAATGTTAAATTATTTTCAATAATTTACTTGCATTTTATTTTCACTTGTTTCAATATTTTTTTATAATTTTTTTTTTCTTATAATCAAGCAATGGAGATTTCACTACCAACAATATGTGATAATCAAGGTAATTTGAATGAGAGTTCTCACTTCTAACTCTTGGAGCTAAAATATTTGTAACATATTTAAGGGAAAATAAAATTAATGATACCTTGAACAGTCCAATTGACCTATGGAAAAAAACATGTCTCAAATGTGATTTAAATTTAGATGAAAAGAATAACAACTTCTCTTAATCACTCAAACTAAATCTTATTAAGTATTTATATATAATATTGTATATAACATATTTATATTGAAATTAAATAATAATTTTTAAAATAAATGATATAATTTTTTGCAAATAAAATTTGATTTCCAAATAATTTTATAAGTTATGATTTAAAAAATAAAACACATATCTTTAACCAATAAAAAATATCTTTCTAACTGTTGCAACAAAATGAGACATCACGCCCAAAGTAACCATCAACGTCTCAAGTCACAGGTTTGTTGAAAAATAAATTGTGGAACAATCATGGCCAATGTAGCTACGAAAAACCAGCTTTCAAGGCAAGTCAAGTTGCTTACCCTCCCTACTAGTACAATATTGGATACCATAAGAAATTGAATTACTTATTTTCTTGGACATGTGAAAAGGTCAGCTCTAAGAGAAATCACCATGGGAACAAAAAGTACTCTTCTTTCTTCGTGTTGGTTCTTCTCTAACTCTCTTTGAAATAGGAAAACACTTCCATGGAAAAAATGGATTCCAAATTGATATCAATGAAGGTCGATAATACAGATATAAAGAACAAAACTCCATCAAACTCACAATAGTACACTGCAGATTCTCTAAATAAACAGCCAAGGAACTGGAACGATGAAAACTCCATCAAACTCACAATAGTACACTGCAGATTCTCTAAATAAACAGCCAAGGAACTGGAACGATGAGATACCAGGAAATGTAACAATGCACTTCAATTGACAAATGTATTTTTTTAGAACAAACTACTTGTGAAGCGGACCAGGTAGCACAAGAATGAAAAATATCATAACTTATAAATTAATGAGATTTGTTCAATGAGAATTTATCCATGCTTCCGACAATAAATGTAAAGAAAATGTGATTTGCAGAGGCAATAAAACAGAACGGTGATTGTTGGTCACTCAGAAAACTTTACAGGGTGATTGTTGGTCTCTCAGAAAATTTTACAGGACTTATTAATTCATATAAACAAGCATAGAGAGGAAGAATAAAAAAAAAAATTGCAAGACAAAGCCATAGAAGTCATGTATCTCTAGCAGCAGCTTTATGAGGAGCTTAAAAATTAATAACAACATCTTTAATGTAATATCTTAGCTTTAGGTTAAAGATTCTATGAAATGAAGATTTTTTTAAAAGGATATTTGTCAGAAATTCTGTTAGAAATTGTTGGATTGGTAGATTTAAGTGATTATTTTTGCAAAATCCAAGTACCCTACAAGTTTTTCACCATGCTGAATGAATTTCTACATTTAAAAATAAATTTTGAATAATTTTCACCATGCTGAATAAATTTCTACATTTAAAAATAAATTTTGAATAACAAAAAAAATAGTAATTCTTATAAATTTTTATCACCAGATTCCCTTAAAAAAAAAGTCATTTCATAAAACAGATAACCAAAGCGGATTCTATTTCCTTAAGGTTTGATACCGTTTCCACAGCATGTCTAAGATCAGTAGCAACGGAAAATTCAGCCATTCGAAGTTATGTTAAAATATTACACTGAAGCATGGTATAATAAGCTAAGACCAAATAAACAGTGGAGCTTTTTATTAACCCTTCAACACTATGACTCTTGGAAGCTCTAATCCCTTTGGGATCATGGTCGGTGAGCTAACCCTAATCTCAATGCTAACCATGATGGGAATAAACCCAGAATCTAGATGGAGAGATGTATCTTGTAGGTCCAGCATTTACAACATATCCAATTTGCATAAAATGTGAAGTACAGAATAATTGATCAAGTACTGCGTATTCAGCTTTCATCCATTTAATTATCAGCATTCATGCGCAGATATAATTATTTGAAAATTTAATTTTTTATAAAAGTCTTGTTTGGATGCTTTATACCGTAAAGAATAGTGCTCTAATTCTTAAAGCCTTCCTAATGCGGATCAGATCATTGAACTGGATTCTATCTCACTGAAGGTTTGATGCCGTATCCACATCACACTCCACGATCAATAGCAAAAGAGAGTTTTTTTTCCAAAAAAGAGATGGAGAGAATAGTCAAACTATAAAATTACAGCGGAGTAAAGACTAAGATCAATGGCAAACAGAAGAGTTTTTTTTTTTTAATGGAGGAATAGCAAAACTATATAAAACAACAGGGGAGAAGTCATTTGAGAAATAAAAACAATTAGAAGATGATTATTTATATTAAATGGTTAAAAAGCTACAAAAGTATGGATTTATGAAAAGATTATACAAAATGAATATCAATAATCAGCCACATAATCACAAAACCTTCCAAACTCATAAGGTTAAAGATTTTCCGAAAATACATCCCGTCAAAGTTATGTTAAAATATTATGTTCACACAAAAATTCATTAAGGCAGGGAACGTGAAGAATGATCGTTTGCCGAGGTTGCAGAGGAATTAGGGTTGTGCATGTGGGTCGATTCTGATTCCATACTGTGCTCTATCGGTATATCCGCATGATCGATTACTTCGCCTTCGTAAGCTTCCATTATCCTATCGATCTTCCAGGCTTCCTCACTCTTCTCCCAACGTCTGTACAACTTTGCATACACTGTGAATATATCGTCCGTCTTGCTGTTTGTTGAAGAAACTGGAGAGACTAACGTAGCCTCGTTACGGGAAGAAAAATGAATGAGCTGTAGACAGAGATTATATGATTCGGGAGATAAATGCATCTTCTTTATGGTCTCCAGGGTATGCGAGGACAATCGCTTCCTCACGTGGCGAAGATGTGGTGGAAGTTGAGAATCTTGTTGTTGGGTCGAACGAACCATAACTTGAACATATTCCTCCTCTGACTCATCATCCTTATAATCTGCCTCGCACTCATAATCAGAAGCTATCTTCAATGCATCATCAGGATCTATTACAACGTAGTCATCAGCCATGTCTGGTTCTGGTTCTGTTATGTCCCGTGGGCACGATTTGACCGTGGATATCAACGTCCCAAATTAGAGCCAAGTACAATTACTTGAAAAGAAAAATGTAAGATAGTTCGGTGTCTAATTCCTCTCTCTCTCTCAATATATATATATGGGACGGGTGGTAAAAGTGCCACAACGATCCCGTTGAACGCCGACACCTTAAACTTGTTGGCCCTTACTTTGTGAACTCCTCTTAACATGGATATTGCTACTCTCCCAGGAGTCATGGCCAAGTCTAATCTTGGCATTTTATGGACACATCCTGACGATTTTCAGTTGGCAGTTTGGCTAAACCAAACCAAGAATGATCCTTACTTTATATTACAAAAATATGCGAAATAAAAAAGACATATATATAGTGTGGGAGACACCAACTATGCTTAATACCCAATTTCATTTATTATATTGTGAAATAACAACAAAGCTTTACAAGAGGGTGCTACTATTCCAGTTACATAGATGGGTAGAATCCCACCACTCTGCCCCATACAACATAATTGTCCAGACTTGTGGATCTGTCACACGAAGACTTTCCCCTGTGCTCCTCCTCTCCTCTTTGCCTTAGCCTCACGTGAGCCCCACTTGTGTGCCGAGTCTCATACCTCCATGTCTCTTGCCTTTACTTTATTCTTGTGACTTTGGTTGTGCGCCTTTGTGATTTTATAGAAACTCCAAGGGTCACCTGTGTGAAACTTCATGTCTTTTGGGTGTGTCGTGCCACACTCAAATGAATCATCACGCCCCTTCATCGACCTGGCGTGCCCAACAAGTCTGTGCACCCATCAACCGTCGGCTCACTTTCCTTGCCTTGTGTTCTTCCTTGTGTCGATCGGTGGGTGTGTCAATGGGATTGTTCAACCTCTCTGTGCACCCATGTTTCCAATGCCAGACAAGTCCACTCCTTGTGTGTGCTCCCAATTTTCCCCTCCCTTTCCGAAACACAACCTAAGTCGTCGTTGTTTGTCACAAGGGAAGAAGGGTGTGTGCCCCCTTGGGCTTGCATGTCACCATCATGCCCCAAGGTTCTCCTGCCCACGCCCATAGTACAAGTTTTTTCCCAACCGATCATTCCCTCCTTGTGCTCTTAGTTAGTCCCATCACAAAATATTCCCAAGGAACGCTCATGCCTAGTGGGAGTCACAGAAGGCCTTATATCCTCCTCCACTAA
The DNA here is from genome assembly GCA_000966675.3 of Picea glauca. Taxonomy (NCBI): domain Eukaryota; kingdom Viridiplantae; phylum Streptophyta; class Pinopsida; order Pinales; family Pinaceae; genus Picea; species Picea glauca. The sequence continues at coordinate 6,751 of JZKD02S2340313.1, forward strand.
ACTTGTTGTCATCCCGACAACTTCCATACTATTATTGCACAATTTGTAGTTTGGGAAAAAACCAACCCAAGCGACAAATGTGTGATACAACTAGGGACACCTATCACTGTCACCTTAATAGATGTCCCACTCATTTTAGTGATGGACAAGTCCAACACAAGGGAGGCTTCCTGAGTAACCCTAGAGGTATTGCAAAGGGAGAAGTAAGAAGCTAGAAGAACACTCCTATATGTCAAGGTCTAAGATTAACTTGAGGCTTGAGGAGAGAGTCTTTAGAGTTGGTAAATGGTTTCCAAGGTTGTGTTCCTTAGACAAAGAAAAACAAGACAATTTATGATAATATAAGCCTGAGGACAAGTAGGGAATCAACAAGAAACTTTGTTGTCCAAAAATTGCAGCAGTAAACAATGATATATCAATAAGATTAAGCTTATATTTGTTGCAAATTAGACCATCAAAGTCAACATATAATATTGGATAACAATGCTTACAACTATTAGACACTATACCAATGTTTAAACCCAAAATTTGATGGCAATAAGGGGCTATAAAAGAGTGTTATCAACAGAGTTTTGTAACATCCCTATAGACAAATTTTTCTACAACAACAAATTCTATCTACTAAAATTAGTAAGTAAACCACCCAATCAATAGTTTATTATCAATAGAACAATTATCAGAGCTTACAAGTATTTTCAACGGTAGAAAAGTGGAAAAAGGGTATGAGAGAGTAAGTTTGTTGCATCCATAATGGTTGTAGCTTAATGTTTATTACAACAACACAATCACTCAACCAATCAAGACACCCCTTGAGGACAAGAGAAGCCAATAGCACATAGAATTTAAAGCCAACCTTGAACAATTCAATCTCTTAAATTTCACATTTACCAATGCAACAATATTCAATCTCCAATGCAATTAGTGCCTTATCTATTGGGTTAATGGAGTCTCTTTATAATAAAACAACCTAGGAAACACAGAGAATAAAATGCTTCTTTGTACAAGGGTGTATACCCTCTTACTCCTCATATCAATCCTTGGGGCCTTTCAATAACAATAGAAGAAAAATCCTTGATGGGGGGTGGATGCCCTTATACTCCTCCTACGATTTGATTGTATAACCTTGAAATTAAAAAGAAAAACACAAGATTGGATAAATTCCTTACCTAATCCAAGAGATAGCATGCAAAACCATTAATTATCAAAGAAATTCCAACAATTGGCCAAAACGAAGCATCCAAGAGAAGTTTCTATCATTTATTCCACCAATAGACAAGTGCAACATCCATAATGACCAAAAACAATAGAGCAAATTTCCCAAGAGGGCTGAAATTTTATTCAAAGAATGATTTTCCAAGTGATGAGTTATAATTTGTGAAAAATGACTTGCCTCATATTTATACGAGGAAAAACCAAGCCCTAATTTATCCAGTTTACAATTAAATACATAAATTTAGGCTAAAACCTAAGTTACAATGTTTAATTACCAAATCGATTTGTCTTTTTGCCCATATAGGCTACACAATGACCAAAAATAACTAAATGATGGGACATAAGCCCCTAAAACTCCTCTCCAAGGTGGAATGTGTGATGGAAAAGCCTTCAAAGGATAGGACGTCAAGCTAGAAGAGTGTCACATCATCCCCAAATCAAGCAATAGAGTGGGGCTTCAAGCCCACAACATCTCCAAAAGTGCCAACATGCCATACTTTCCATGATTAATGTGATTTCATGCCTTCCAAGAGGGACGTTTGGGCATAGAAGGGTGACACCATCCTTCCTTCATGGCTCCAAGCACAATTCAAGTGATAAAGTCACCTTCCCAAGTGCAATGTTCATCTTCCAAAGCCTCCAATGAGTGGGGAGCTACATCCAACCAATGGGATTTCAAGCCCCTATGGAGGTCCAAGTGGCTTAGTTCCTCCATGAATAGCTTTCATCGGGCAAGGTCCTGCAAAGAAAAACAAGTACACCCTCCAAGGGTCCACAAGTCACATGTATCATGCCAAGTAAGCCACATTTAATAAAAGAACCACCCAAACATGTGCATTAAATCCTTCCTTTTCAAACTAAATAAATCCTCAAGGACCTCATAAATTTTTTAAAATTTAGGTATGGAAGGGTTTTCATGGTTCCCTATTGGGTAGGTAAATCCCCAAGTCAAGGAGTGATTCCCATGAATATCCTTTCTAAGTCATGTAGTGAGTATGAGGTGGAATGGGGTAGTACTTTTGGTTATGGGGTTCTTGACATATCATGGGTTCATATTGTCTCATCTATGGGTGCCTTTGTGGAGGGTGTGTTGCGACAATCATTTGCAATGCAACATTTTTCCAAGCCCTTTATTTTTCTTTCATTTTTTATGGTCCGAACATTCAATGCTATGTGAAAGGAAAGAAAATGAGCACCACAATGCCACTTGAAGTTAGAATACATTGAGTGCCATATGCACTTTAACTTAAAAGACATCACAATGCATTCCCCCATCAAGCGAGAATTTTTTATCATTTTTTTTGTTAAAGGTCCTTCATTTTTATGGAGAAGTGTTTCATTTCTCTCAGGACCTTAGGCAGAGCATCTAGAAACATTAGTTATGGATTTTGACTTTTTCCAGCTCCAACACTTCTGGGACTTTATCCCCTTCTTCCCATGAAATGAGGTATAAGCCCTTCTTGGGGTCAATGAATCCAAAAACCCAAAAAATGAGGAAATAGAGAGGAAGAGGTGTGGAAAGTGGTAAGTATGAGTAGGAATGGTATGATGACCCTTCATGGAGACCCCCTAGTAGCAACCCTTTCCCTCAGGGTGACCTGCTTACTAGAAAGCCATGACAACCACCAAGGTGAAATAAGGAAAAAGGTATAATTTCGAACAAAACATTCTATAATCAAGAAAGGACCCTTTGCAACATGATCAAATGCTTAAATTATTAATTTGACACTTACCATGAGACCAAACTTATTACCTCATGAAGCAAGACATGTTGTCCTTTCTGGGCTAAGTTGGTGTGGCAAATGTTGTTATTCTACTAACAATGCATGGTGATGTGTGGTGTAGAGGAGGGCCTTTGTCTTCTCAATGTGGGCTTAGTTGGTCATATATATCTCAACACTCCATCTCTTCTACCTGCAGGCCTCGAGATATCATCTCCTTAGTTACCGCTAGTTTGGGGGGGTAACACTTACAACTTGCGATATGTAGCGACCTCTGTGAAACTCTTGAACAAAGTCCTCATATTTACACAAGGACTCATATCTCTCCCAATTGTCCTCTTCGTCAGTTTTGTCCTTCCAATTGATGAAGTACTCATACACTCTACCTCTGCTCCATCCCAAGATGTGATACACAAAAATATTCTCTACCTCCAACTTTGGCTTATATGCAACCATGGTCGGTGCTGTGGATGACTCAAATCAACTTGGGTCTTCTGTAACAAACATAAATATATGTAAATATAAATAAATATAAATAAGTAATAAGTAATTATTAATTATGAAGAGACATGACATATGAAAGGTCACGTCTCTTATGAAAGGGCACCTCTGTGTGGGATATATATACAAGCCCTCATTCCTCATTTGTAATATATATTATTCATTCTTATACATTTATTATTAAATATATTTACTATCCATAAATGGATTATTGCGTACTGTCATATTTATACTGGATATTTACATAGTGAACCAACTTGGTTCACCACAATCGTATCAGAGCTAAGTTCTGATTCAACTTTTGGCCACACTAAATTTAATCGAAGTTTCTCTGATCTAAGACAGTTGATCACAATCAGCCTTTGGCCATTTAAAGTTAAGAATTCCACTGCAAATTGAAGTTTTTCCTTCCATACAAGGAAGAAAGGTGAAAATTATTCCATTATCAATCATAGTTTCTCTAATTTCGTGGTTATTGATCACATCATGCCCTTGGCCCCTTAAAATTAAGAATTCGATCGAAGAAAAAATTACTCAACTACAAGCAAAAATATGAAGATAAAGAAATCAGAAGAATTGGCCTTTAGCCATTTAAAGTTAAGAATTAGTCGGTTGCAAGGAAATTGGAAGAAAGATTAGATAAAAAAGAAAAAAAAAATTAATGGGAAATAATGTGTCAACATCACAAAGACTCGAAATTACATTGAATATCATTCTGCTGCAAGAACATCCTAAATTATTTTGCTGCAGAATTTAAAAAAAAAAGTCATCTCCGTACAGTGAGAGTTTACAAGAATTGTCGATTTTTTAAAACCGTACAATAGTCTACCATACTTCACATGAATCATTAATTATAGCAGCTGCACAACCTGCAATTAATTACACCATCTGTCATACAATCATCAATTGGTATATCTGTACAATTGTTGAATTGATGCAGAAATAAATCACATCAGTACATTGTCATCAGTAAGGCTGCACTTAACTACCAGTCATCAAATCTGTATAGTCACTGCCAGTCACGACCGTGCCACCAAAATCTGTACAACCGTCAATTTTTTCTCCTCTATTGTACAATTGTTCACCGTACAAATATTGTCGTACTCTCTATCCCTACAAACTGTCGGTTTAAAATTTTAATGGTTGAACTGTACCCGTCTGTATAGTCGTGACCTTTAATTATACAGATTGTGAATTTAAAATATATAAAGGAGGATTCGAAGTAAGGAGGAGGATTATTTAATAAAATTAAATAATATCATGCCAAGTAAAGATTAAGTATCAAGTTGAAATTACTATAAAGAAAGAAATATTATTTTATTCCAAGTATATCAAGGTTATTAAAGTGAAGTTTTAATAATTAAAGGATTATTCGAAGTTATAAAAAAAGGGGTTGATTCGAAGTTAGAAGAAGAGTATTCGAAGTGTATTTAATATCCATTTTTATTTATAAGTTGAGGTATTAACAAGTGGGAAGTGGATACATTATTATATTCCAAAATCAGTCATATGACTTATAAGGAAAAGAATAGAAAAGAAAAAAAGTAAAAAGTGAATATATTATTATATTATAAAATTTCAAATATTAAAAAGTATTGGAATTACTTTTTCATTTTATATTAAGGAAAAAGAGAAATAAAAATAGTTATATGAGTGATATAAAAACAACCATATAACTTTTAAGGAAAAGAATAAAAAATAAAAAGATAAAAAGTGTATACATTATTATATTATAAAATTTCAAATATTAAAAAGTATTAGAATTACTTTTTCATTTTATATCAAGGAAAAGGGAAATAAAAATAGTTATGAGTTATATAAAAACATAAAATATCATTAAGGATGGAATTATTAAAGGAGTTATAAGAGGTCCAAAGAAAGAAGACTCTCAAAGGAAAAGGTATTATTAAGTTCAATTAATCATTTAGTGGAATCAAAAATATATAAGGAAATTATACAAGGTGAAAAGCAAGGAAGGTGAAATAAGCATTATATAAGTTTCATAATAAAGGTATCATTTATTGCAAATTATCAACGAAGCAAATGGAGTTTACTAAGGAAAGAGGAAGATTTACTCAGCAATGATTTTAAAGATGGAAATTTATTTTAAAATGTAGAAATCTTGGCGAAACTTACTAATCCTTCATATTCTAACTATAAAATGTTTGGTGATATTTTTGTAAAACTATTCTAATTTCTAAAGATTTGATATAGTTTGTATAAAATTTTGGCGATTTTTAAAGCAAAATAATTTTACCTTATAGAATTTGGGCAAACCATTTTTAGAATAGCGAATCTTCTTTTGGTAAAAAACATAGAAAATTAGCCCATGAGCGAAATTTAGCCCCTAAAATCATCCCTTGATTTAATTATGAAGGTTGTCCAACCATATGTTGCGGGTTTTCGATATTAAAGGGAAATATTCAAGGAATAGAGGTAAACATTGTTATTAGCTTGGACTATAATGCAAATTACATGAATATTGATTTGGAAAATCAATTATTAATTCCAGAGATGAATATATTTAGAAAGGATTATTATTATCGAATTAAGGAGTTACAAGTGACGATTGATGAATATGAGTATATATCTCAATTCTATGTTACAACTATGTATCAAGAAGAAGTTGACATCGTCATCGGATTACCTTGGTTTAAAAGTTTAGGTACCTTCATACTAAACATGGAGAAAAAGTTTGTGACATTCCCCTATAAGGAGAAAAATGATAATATTACAAGACACCACATCAGAGCCAAATTCCATAACACCAGAAGACTTTAACGATATCTCAAAAGTGATACTTCAAGAAAATAAAAAATTAATGCAAAGAATGCAAAATGAATTTGACAAAGTTATCAAGGATAAAAGTGAAGAAATTTCTCGTTTAAAAGAATAAAATAAAAAACTACTTACACAGATCAATAATTCAAAGGTTTAGAAACAATGTGTTCATAAGTTGGAACAAGAGAATAAAGAACTTGAGAAGAACCTATCAGAAAAAAATGAAGAAAATTCTTGCTCAAAAAACCTCAATCACGAGCTATTAGAACAAATCAAAATATTGAAAGAAGAGATACTTGAAAATCCAGACATTAAAGCTCATGAAGATGCCAATCCAGTTGAAGAAAAAACATATACAAATGTTGGATTACAAACGATGGAAATCCAGGATGAGAAGGACTAACTTATCGTCTGAAAAATATTGATACCAACCCAAGTAAATCTCATGATAACCATTCATTGTGGAAGTGCAACATTCTGCAAAAGATCGAATCAGGATGGTCTGGCCCTTTCACAATTCGACAGTTTTGTTCAAGTCTTCATCACTCATATCATGTGGTATCATCAATCTTAACAACACCAAAAACAGAGAGTCATACAAAGACATTGCAAGCTAGAACGAAGAAGTAAGCCTCTCCATAAACATGCTTTGAGGACAAAGCATTTCTAAGGGGAAGGCAATGTAACAAACATAAATATAAATAAGTAATAAGTAATTATTAATTATGAAGAGACATGACATATGAAAGGTCATGTCTCTTATGAAAGGGCACCCCTGTGTGGGATATATATACAAGCCCTCATTCCTCATTTGTAATATATCTTATTCATTCTTATACATTTATTATTAAATATATTTACTACCCATAAATGGATTATTGCGTACTGTCTTATTTATACTGGATATTTACATAGTGAACCAACTTGGTTCACCACATCTTCTAGGTCTCTTTGGCATGACTTCAATTGGCTAATGTGGAAGACAATGTGAATATGTTGCATGCGGAGCAATAAATCCAATTGGTATGTGATGTTTCCAATCTCATCAAGAACTTTGAATGGTCCCTCATACCTTCGCACAAGAGATGGAGCCATCCATTTAGGTGGTGGGAACTGATCTCCACTTAGCTTGAGCAAGACCAACTCTCCTACTTGGAATTTTGTGTCATGTTTGTTGCACTCTACCCACTGATTCATTTGGTTTTCTACATTACTCAAATGTGTGCAAGATATCTCCAACTAATCCAACCAACTCTTCACGAAACCCATGACTGAAGGATTCATCCCATAATATCCCTATGTCAAAAAATGAGTATTTTTGAATTGTTTTCTATTCATCAACTCAAATGGACTGTAGCCCATCACTGAACTCTTCTGTAGGTTGTAGTTGAACTCGGCAACATCCAACAAGTCCAGCCAATTCATTTAATTATCCTATACATAGTGGTAAAAGTAATCCTCTAGAAGTGTGGTGATTTGTTTGTTCTACCCATTTGTCTATCGATGGTAGGTTGAAATCTTCAAAAACTTCGTCCCCACAAGATTGAACAATGTTTTCCAACATGAACCTTACATCCCTATCCGACACTATGTTTAGAGGAAGACCCAAATACTTCACTGTGTGCTTGAAAAACAACTTTGCAACTTCTTCCACACTACAAGGAATCTTCATCACAACGAAGACATCATACTTGGATAATCAATCCATCATGACCAAAATATTGTTATATCCTTGCACCATTGGAAGTTGTTTGACGAAGTCCATCGAGACACTTCTCCATGGTCTCTATGGAATCGATAAAGGTTGCAATAACCCTACTCTCATTCTTGTATCTGTATTATCCCACTGAAATATAAGGCAAGTGAGAACATAATCCTCCACATCCTACTTAATCCTCTCCCAAAAGTATCTTCACTCCAAGAATGCCATCATTCTCTACTATTCTGGGTGGACAACCTAGGGCGAGTCATGGAATTCCTTCATGATTTTTCTCTTGAGGTTGGATGACTTAGGGACATAGATTCACTCTCAAAAGTACAACAATCCATCACGTAGGAAAAAGTACAACAATACATCACGATTTTTCAGCAGGAGGGTGCACCATTCATTGAAGGAAGTTTGATCCAAGAGATTGGCAGGGATTTTGGACATTCTAGCACTTGGGTTTTTCTTGCAGGGCTTTGATCATCAGTTCTAGTGCATTTTGAGAGGGTTCTTCTTGCCAGATGATTTCCTAGAGAATTGACATGATTTGGAGAGAAGGAAGGCACTATTGAGATTCATATCTACTCAGTTTGGAGGGGTTATAATTCAGATCCGACCTTGAGACTTCAACTAGTGAATTGCGGTGTCTCGATCTATATTTCTAGGGAGTTTAAAGGCATTTTGAGGTCTCCTTCATCAGGGCTAAATTATTGGGCATTGACAAGATTCAGGAGGGCACAACTTCACTTAGGGATTCAACATTTGGAGGAGAATATCTTGGAATTTCAGTCTAAGACTTCAGGAGGGGGTTCTACTCACCTCGATATATCATTCTATAGGGTTTGGAGTCATTTGGAAGCTTCCATCATCTAGGCCGAAATATTAGGTCTTCTCAGCTCTTCAGGAGGATGTACCATCAGCGAGGGGGGTTTGGAATTGACCCTGGTTCTTCTTGTATTGGTATTCATTCTATATTCAGCCTTTGGAGGCTTGCATATTATTATCGGGAGCATTTTGTAGCATCTCATATCTTATCTATTGGAGCTATCTGATGTTATTCCAGATATGCATCCTTATTGTATCATGTTCTTTCTTAGTATATCAATAAAGGTCATATCTATGTTGTTTGGTTCGATATCTTATGTTACTGGTCATATCTTGTATTTCCATTGTTTATCTTAGATCTATGCTTGATGATTGAACTATAAACCATAATACCTAACTCATAACTAAACCTTCAAGCAAACACACACACATCAATTAAACAATGAGAAGTTAGTGTCCCAAGCGAAAAAATTGGCTTGGGAACATTACAGGTAACCATCTCCCAACTTTCCCCTAATATTTGGCCTCAAAAAGGGCCCAAGATCCCTCAATAATGGACTAAATCTCCTAATATCAGGCTAAAACCCATTTAAAAATCATATATTAAAGTAGAAAACCCACTATATGCCAAAATAGGGCGCAACCCCTTTATCTCCATGCCCCTGGTCACATGGTGCACTCCATTTTTCCAAGGGATGGCTAGCGTGCTAGCCCCCTTGATTCCTAGCCCTCAAAATCTGGCCCTCAGTCGCGTGGCTTGACAATGTAGCCTTGCCCTAACATTGCACGCCCTCCAATCTAGTGTATCCCTTGGTCATCAGTTGTTGGTTTCGTTCCTTGGTTAGTGGGCTATCCCAACCGACTGATGCTAACCACTGAAACATCTGTGTTATCAGTTAACAGACGGGTCATATGTAATATCCTACAAGAACTGGGAGCTAACCGCTCAATCCATACAAAACTGTGCCAAAACTCAACGGTCATCCATGCAAGCTGTATAAGGTATGGTAATGTGGGTTCTGGTTATATGTTGTTTCGTCGGGGATAACACTACCATACACCAAAAATAAATGGTGGTCATAAAGTATGGGAATATGCAGGTGCCAAAAACCAAGGGTTGGGGCCTAGCACCGACCCTTCACCCTTCCACCAATACAAATATATCAACTTAAATATATGTTCCACCATATTTGGTTAAGACCCAATGTGAGGGTGGGTTGGCTAGCCTGGACCTACCAAGTCACTTTCCACCCAGACCATAGGTCACGGGTTCGAATCTCGTAGACCCAAACAATTTTGCAACCAAACAAACGAACCAATAAATGGGTGCAATGTGGAAACCCATGACTGGGCCACGTGGCACCATGCTATTCACCGAAAACATGCCACGTTTCAAGTGCCCATTTGTCTAGATATCTATCCAGGTATCAACCCAGTCATATGCCATTGTACCTGCCACATATTCCACGTGTCGTACGACTGTACATCCCTGCCACGTCAGTCGTATGGGCATGCCACATGTCACCCTTGTAGTGGTGACACGTTTCACACTCTGACTGGTCCACCTATATGACACGTCATCATTCCATATGCCCAGTAAGTACACTTTCCATGTCAACACAATGTACCTACCACATCAGTTGTATGACCATACGACTCGTACAGTCAGCTGCCATGTGCACTTGTACAGTCATCAAATTTTGTTTGTTTGGAAAAATGAATAGATCATGATATCTTGGTCATACAATGTCTATTTGATCCCATTCAAATTGTGTTGGGTTTGTAACATCGATTCCTACACACACGTCCGTTTTGAGGAGATTCTGAGAACTTTGATTTTTAGGCCTTTTTTATCCCTATCTTGGCTTTGGATCCAATTCTGGATCAATTAAGGAAAGAGGTTACCCAAAAAAGGATAAATACAACTCAAGGAGTCATTCACACACACTTTAATTGAATATATATCTTGTGACAAGTGATCTTTTGTCTAGTTTGCAATGGCAAAATCTGAGGTAGTGACAGGTGAGAAGTGTGATAGTTTCAGGGTTACATAGGAGAGTGAGAATATCTGAGGAAAATATACTTTGGTTGGCCCCCATGGGTCAGAGCAATGGTGTCCTACGAGGCATCCCTGTGGGTTTCCTAGGGTGCGTCACGCGAGGCCCAATGTGACAAGAAGTATTAGTCCCGTGAGGCTAAAGGTAAATTTGGTACAGATGTTGGTACCCAGATGTTGAAGGTTGTGGAAGAGTTATATTTCAGTATTACAATACAATAGGTAAGATGCAGGTTAAATGTATTCTCATGTGTTAGTCTTGAAGCTTTGGTATGGTACATTCTTGAGAGGCATGTCTTGTTGATGCATGGTACATCTTGGTGATATTGGTATGGTACATTGATAGTAGTACATCTTGGTTGTATTGGTATCTTGGTATCTAGTTTGGTTACATGGTTTTAATGCTATGGTACATGATTAAGGCTTGTTCTTGGTATATTCTTAAAGCATTGGCACATGGTGTATGGTTTTTATGTTAGAGGTATATCATTGATATTGATACATTGTTGAGGAATAGACTTGGTATATGGAAACACATGTATGAGATACATATATTGGTGATGTTGGTACTTGGTTGAGGTGTTGATATACATGGTTGATACATGGTATGGTACATGATTGATACTTGGTATGATGTTGATTTACATGGTTGATAGTTGAGGCACATGGTACAGGTATTGCTACATGGTTGATGCACTTGTTGTCATACAAGTTGTGGTACACGGTTGATGCTTGGTATGGTACAAATTGATGGTTTAGTACATGCTTTGGTACATGGTTGAGACACATATCTTGTGATGGTATGTTAGTGATCTTGGTACATGCTTGGCAGAGACATGTGTTGGTGATCTTAGACATCTAGTTGAGAGGTGTAATTGGTGTATGATCCATGTGAGAGGATATGGTTAAGTATCAGTGACAATGACAAGTTGGAAAAGTTTATTAGTGATGGGTTGACATGTTACAAGTTGATGTGACAATGAAAGAGACAGTGAACTTGGAAGTGGAAGTGATTGTTGTAGTAACAATTGGTATACATTTATATTTTAAGGAAACATTATGGGGCAAGGAAAGGGGGTTGTAACCTCCTTCTGATTAGTGCTAGAGAACAGATGGAGTTGGAGCTTCCTTCAGATTGGAGCATGAGAATTAGGGGTTTGTAGCCTCCTTCTGGTTGGAGCCATAGAATTCTGGGAGTTATAGCTTCCTTTAGGTTGGATCTTGTAAATAGGGGTTTGTAGCCTCCTTCCATTGTAGCTATAGAATTGGGAAGTCGATGCTTCCAATGAATGTATTCTTTGATATATAAGAAATCATTTTGTGGTTTTATCCATTTGGGTTTCCACATAAATACTGGTGTATTATGTATTTGATGTGATGTTGTTGATGTGACGTTTCGTATGTTTATATTCTCATGATATATTGAATTACATCATAGATGATACATTTGCTGATAAGATTGAAGTTTATATATTGTGGTTAAAAGTGATAAAAGTTATCATATTGATTCCCCCCCTCTCAGTATTCCAACAGGCTCAAACTCACATTAAACCTAAAATAAAGAGTTTACTTGATAAAGCAGAAGCCAAAACAATGAACTAAACTCAAGCTTATGATTTTTTTTAAATTAAAATTTAAATCTATGTCTCTAATAAAATTTTAACACAATTTCCTACTTCATTAATAAAATTTATAAAACAAATGTCTACCATGCCTAATCATTTTTTCAAATATATTTGCATTGTACATTTCAATTACGTTATTCACCTAAAACAATGCTATAATTAAAAATTTCAATCATAATTTCAATTTTATTATTTCCATGTTTGGTTCGACCACTATTTATATGGGTTCTTTAACCTAAAAACTATTACCCAATTATCAAACAATATTAAAAATATTTTGCTGAAAAGAACACCACATTGTTTGCTAAAATTTGTATTGGGTGTTATGATAGTGATAGAGCTATGTTTCTTAGGAACCGTAGATGTGACCACATTCTAGTAATACAATCTAAAACTTATGTATAATAATGCTAAGTTAGATAAAAATTAATTTGTCTGTAATCCCATGAACGCCGAGTGCATAGTGTTTTAGAAAATTCAATATTGGAGGAAATATCAAGATGATTCTCAATAATGTGAGGCTATAGTGGGATATTTTGTTTGTCGTTAAAAAGTAAATTCCACTAGATGTAAACTAGGGATATTTTGTTTGTCGTTAAAAAGTAAATTCCACTAGATGTAAACTTTAGTTTAGGTCTGTTGATCAATTTTTATACAATAATATTGTCCAAGGTGCCTAGTCCATAGTGCTCCTAAAAATTGAAGGCTGAAAGACATTGACATCAATAATATCGAGATAATCCTTGATAATGTGAGGTTGTATTTGGATTAATTTTTGTCATTAAAAATAAGGGTTTGCAAACTTCCACTAGATGTAAACTTTAGTTCAGGTTGATGCTTTGGTGATTGTGTCATTTAAAGTGATACATGGAAACATGACGTAAAATTTATTTCAGGTTGATGCTTTGGTGATTGTGTCATTTATAATGCTATATGGAAAATTTTATATGTGGTAAATTAAAGTTAAAAAGGAAGTTTAAAAAAAATAATGAATCCTAAAGTTTTAATTACACATGGAAACCTGATGTAAACTTTATTTCAGTTTGATGCTTTGGTGATTGTTTTATTTATAATGCTACATGGAAAAATTTAAATGTGTAAATTAAATCTTTAAAAGGAAGCTTAAAGACAACATTGAATTCTAAAGTTTAATGTGACTGTCTCGATTTAAGATATATGATTAAGTTATTCATATTTTTCAATTTTTAACAATTTGAACTTCTAATTAATAATAATACTTTAAATAATTAGAAACCAACTTTGTAATATATATTTATATCTTTTTAATTTTTTTATATGCAATCTTGCACATGGAAATCTTATAATAAAAAAAGTTTTAAGTGCAACCTTGCAGGTTTGGTATTGGCCATGATGTCTTATGACATTGATATCGTTTAATGTTGGGTTGAAGATTCAGATCTAGATGAAGTATCGACATTATGTAATATAAATTAATTAAATTATTTTATGGTGTGTGTGTTCGAACAAACTGCATAGATTGAACCCACATTACAATTCTTGGATTTACACATAGAAATTTTGTAATAGAATTTTTTTTATATGTAACCTTGTAAATCTGTCATTTTCTAAGATGTTTATTTTGGCATTGATATTTTTTAATGTTGGGTTGAATATTAGGATCATGGTGTGTGTGTTCGAACAAACTGCATAGATTGAACCCACATTACAATTCTTGGATTTACACATAGAAATTTTGTAATAGAATTTTTTTTATATGTAACCTTGTAAATCTGTCATTTTCTAAGATTTTTATTTTGGCATTGATATTTTTTAATGTTGGGTTGAATATTAGGATCATGGTGTGTGTGTTCGAGCAAACTGCATAGATTGAACCCACATTACAATTCTTGGATTTACACATAGAAATTTTGTAATAGAATTTTTTTTATATGTAACCTTGTAAATCTATCATTTTCTAAGATGTTTATTTTGGCATTGATATTTTTTAATGTTGGGTTGAATATTAGGATCTAGACAAAGTATCGACACTGTCTAATATAAATTAATTAAATTATATTTTGGCGGTGTGTGAGACTGACCACCATTATCATCCTTAGACTTGTTATGATTACTTACTCAAACAAACTACGTATGCGGAGCATGGATTACAATCCCTAAAGGTAGGGACTTGTTGTTGTGCAACTCATCTTGTTAATATATTTTCAATAAATTTAGTTGGTTAAATGGAAGGAAGAATCAATATAGAGGCTTCTAAGATACCACATGCTCTTGATAATGGTAGATTCTTGTTTCAATAAATTCGATGTTATCTTAAGAAAAGAGATGGATTGAGAGTGGATTAAGATGCTCCCAAATTCTAAGAGATGATTAGAACAATGAATTTGAGAACTAGTTAACCAATTTTAGAAAAGTTAGAGTTGGATGTTTATGTGATATTGAAATGGATTTGAAGTTACATATCTTAACTTCATTAAAATTTTGAAAACAATGTTTGTCACATACATGTATTTTTCTTGAAATTTTATCCTGGTATGCCCAAGTTGTTCCAACACCTAAGTTTGTGAGGCATTGCATTGTCTCAAATATAGTGTCTTAACCAACCTATTCCTACTACAATTGAAATACACCTCTTCACTCAATTTTTTTACATAAATTCTCTTTAAGCTACAAATTCGATGCATCAAGTCCTACTCAACTTTATATTATCCAAAAGGCACACTAGGTGCATGTCCAACCGTGGCCTAAAACATTTCCAAAAATATTTAGTGAGTTTTATAACTTAGGCAACATAAGTGTAAAAGGAACAACAACATTCAACATATCTAGAACATTCACGAAGCTTAGCATATCTATATGGGAGACTCCTAAGTCTAGTTCCTAACACCCTTATTCATATATATAATAAAATTACATATAATACAATGGGGAAACTCGTCCAATAGCCTAAAACTCAATTATAGAGTATAAAGAAACCCAAGCCAACATCATTCCACAAGACTTCCCTTGTAGCCTTATACAATCCAACCCCTAAAGCATCTACATGCCTACCTCCTACAATTCCTCTCTCTATCTCGTTCACTTAGCCAATCCAAGTTACCTGGGAATCCAACCTTAGACAAGAAAAATGCATAATTACTTAACGACCTCTTGCTTCCTTCTTTGCACTTGATGCCTTAGCTCAATGAGGCATCCAATTAAGTATATGATCCTTTCCTTTCACTTGGAAAGTTGTGTCGTATACCAAGTGGACCCAAATTCACCTCAAGCCAATGTCTTCCAAACCATTCCATCCCTCGTCGAGTCCACGTCCAAGTCTCCCCAATCTCACCTAGTGCTCTTTCCCACTTAGTTTATTTGCACCCAAGTTTCCCTATTCAAAAGTTGTCTCAAGCTCATTGAAGTTTACCTAACCATTTTTTCCATCCACTCCCAATTTCACCCAACTTATCCTAAGTGGTCCAACTCATATAATCACATCCCTTCTGTTTGAAGGAAACTCTAGTTTCACCCAAGACATGTGTGCCCGATGGATGCATGCCAAAGGGAGTATGCCCAATGAGTGTGATTTGTGATTTCAATATACTAAATCTTGTTCTTGAAGGCACATCGCAACCCCCAAGTGTAGATCGATTACCTCTGTCAATCTATATAAGTCTTGACACTCCAATCTCATCAAGCCTCTAGCCAATTTGTCTTCCATGCCACACATGTCCATGGATAAGGCTTCCTACAACAACCTTCCTTTATTTATTATACAAGTTCAACCAACTCCTTTTGCTACATTAGATTCTCTCCATCCATGGAGTGAATTGCATGTTTGAAGGCATGCCCAAATTCATCTACAATGATATGCCTTGTCTATCTTTAGGTGTGATCGAGTTTGTCTATTTTCAATTTGTCTTGCCAATTATCCAATACAGTCGTTCAACATGTGCCATCCCAACGGACCCAGGTAATTTTCCATCACGTTCCTTGCCAACATGCTGAGGAAACTCTACCATTGGAGATAACCATCCATGTCATTGCAACAAATGTTAGATCTGAGAAATATGAAATAACATATAATGAAAATAAAACTAGTATAAACTCCTATACCAAGCAAAAAATAAATCAATAAATTAAATGCAAGAAAAGAGAAACACAAGAGACAAGTTTTTACATGGTAAAACCACAATGTGGGGAAACATCCATGGAAGTTGATCTTCTATTCTTCAAGAAAAATCTCCAATCATATAAGGCAAGAGAACACTCAAGTATGGAGTTCATATTGGATCCATACAACGATATGGATGATTTGGCCTAAGAACTCTTAGGGTTCAAGCTCAAGATCAATACCATAAACCACTACCAAGTCTAACACACTCCTAAAGGGCCTCCTTCACCTCTATTATATATGAGAGAGTGAAAGGAGAATAATTCTCATGATGCATGTGGGATAAACCCTTTTTACAATATAGAGATTTATTGAAGAATAAAATTACAAGATGTCATAACCATGTAATTTGAGACCACTTGGAAATCATTAACACATTCTAACATTCCCCCTTAATGATGACTAGATGGATAGAATCACATTTGGAGTTGTGTTACATACCAATATGATATTTCATAAGTCTAATGATGCCTATCCCATTGGATTCTCATTTTCACCTTGCTCACACGCATACCTTTCATTTTTAATAATTTTTTTTGGTGGACCCAACCCCATCCCAACATCCCTATTTTTCCACCTCTCCCATTATATTCCCAGTATTTCCCTGAACATAGTGGTACCTATCACTTATAAGTCATTTTATGTGGTCCCACCCACCCATTTTCCCTTCCCAACACTCCCCATCTCCAAATATCCAACACTCGCAACCAAGACATGAAATATTACATCAATCAAATGAAGGAGTCCCTCAAATAAGTGACATTTGATATTGGCTCAACCAATTCCCACCTTGAAAAATTAGAGACCCAAGTCCAACAACAATTTGACACCATGGATGCCAAATTCATGAACCAATTTAATACCCTCCAGTCCGTTTTCAACCAGTTGTTGAAATGAACTCTGGTTCTTTCCTCCTTGGACCAACTAGATGGTATTGATTCCTATCATTCTCTACATTTTCAAAACAAATCCTTTCATTGTGACCCTCCTCTTCCCTGTGTTGAGGTTAATAAATTTTATGGCTCTAATCCCACGGCTTGGGTCACTCAAATGGAGCATTATTTTTCTTTGCATGTCATTACTGATGAGTTGGAAAAACTTCACTATGGTGTTCTCTATATGGATCTTGAACGCTGGCAATGGTGGAAATGGCATAAAAATTCACGTCACGGGTATATTTCACGGACCTAGTTTGTTTATGAGCTCTGTGAACTCTTTGACACTGATATAACTCATTATCTTAGGCATTTGACCAAGTTAAAACATTCAATCACAGTGGAAGACTTTATAACTTCTTTTGAGAATTTGGCCTTTCAAATCGAGGGCCTGATAGATGCGTTCTTGTGGGAATGCTTTATCAGTGGCCTAAAAGATGAAATCTGAGCCCAAGTTCTAATGGCTCTCCCTTAGACTTGGTTGGAAGCTATTAAACATGCCAAAGAGGTCCAACAAGTTGTTTTTTCCCAGAACAAAAAACCCTCTTTTGTTCCTTAGCCTCAACCCACAAATCTTTCACCCCCTGCTAATCCCCTCAAGGTCCATAAATTAACTAGGGATGAAATGGTTGAATGCCAACTCAAGGGTCTTTTCTATAATTGTGATGAAAAATATTTTTCAAAGCATAAGTGTAAGGGACAAAAAAAAATTATGGCCATCTCAGAAGATGTTGTTGTAGAAGAGGCGACAGTTCCCCTTGTTGAAGAGACATCCCTTCCCTATGCTACTCAGGAGCGTGCTGACCCACCAATTTCCTTGTATGCCCTCACTGTCTTCTTTGCTCCACAAACCCTCAAGCTCACTGGCTATATTAAGCATTGGAAAGTCATCATCCTTATTGACTATGGTAGCACCCATAATTTTATCCATCGTCGCATTGCCCAAGAAACCAATTGTGATATTCATGTTGTCAATAATTTTCAAATCATGATAGCCAATAGTGGGTCCATGAAATGTGGTGGGCATTGTGAAAATGTACATCTTCAAATTTGACATTACCACTTGAAATATCATACCATTGATATGGGTGGTTGTGACATTGTTCTCGGTGTTGAATGGTTACGCACTTTGGGTCCCATTCTCATGGATTTTAAGGAATTAACCATGCCATTCCAACAGGAAGGAAAACAATATCAATACCAAGGCCTCACAGTCGGTTCTTCTGAGATAATCAGTTCCCGTCATATGGAAAATCTCCTCAAAAAAGGTCACTCCGTTATTTTTTCTCAACTCCATTTCATTCAAGCAATTGAGACACTTTTAATGCCTCCTGACCTCCAAGCTATCCTCTCCAAATATAAATTTGTTTTTTCCACTCATCAGGGACTTCCGCCTTCTCATGGTTTTCATGATCATTCCATCCCCCTTGTTCCTATAATTCTTCCTCCCAATGTTCTCCCTTTCCGTCATCCCTTTTCCCAAAATAATGAAATTGAGAAAATCATGTAGGTGTTGCTCCAAGTGGGTGTTATCTGCCTTAGTACCATCCCTTATTATTCTCCTATGCTCATGGTACTCAATAAACAAGGTACTTGGCGCATGTGTCCTAACTTTCGTTCCCTCAATAAACTCCCCATCAAGGAAAAATTTCCCATTCCTATCATTGATGATATTTTGGATGAATTGAATGGTGTTGAGTTCTTTACTAAACTTGATCTTCATTCTGGCTACCACTAGATATGTATGAAAGAGACGGACATTCCTAAGACTACATTTAGAACTCATGAGGGCCACTATGACTTTTTGGTCATGCCCTTTGGCTTATGTAATGCTCCCTCCACTTTCCAAAGCCTCATGAATCATGTCTTACATCCTTTTCTCCATCATTTTTTCTTTTTTTTCTTTGATGATATATCATCTATGCTAAAACCTGGAAAACCCATCTTTCTCATGTGGATAGAGTTCACATCTACTCTCTCAGCACCAAATTTTCCTCATAACCATCTAATTGTTCTTTTGGAGCCTCATAAGTAGAGTATTTGGGTCATCTTGTTGGCAAGGTAGGTGTCAATGTCAATCCTCGGAAGATTGAAGCTATGTAGGATTGGCCTCGCCCCAATACCATCAAAATATTGTGTGTTTTTTTGGGTTTAATAGGTTATTATTGCAAGTTTGTCAATAATTATGGAAAGATTGTGGCGCCTCTCACTTCTATACTTAAAAATAATTCTTTCACTTGGACTCTTGCAGTTGATCAGGCCTTTTAAGCCTTGAAGGTAGCTATGTGCACCAATCTTGGCCCTTCTTGATTTCACCAAGACCTTTGTCCTCGACTTTTATGCTCCAGGGAGAGGAATTGGAGAAGTCCTTATGCAAGATGATCGACCTTTGTCCTTTACCAGCAAACAATTTTCAAACCTACATTTGGGCCAATCTATCTATGAAAAGGAAATGTTGGTTATTTTTCATGCAGTGGATCTCTGGCGCCCTTATCTATTGGGGCAATGATTCCAAATTAAGATATATCATAAAAGCCTCAAGTATTTTCTAGAGCAATGATCTTCCTCCCCAAAGCAACAAAAATGGGTGACTAAGCTCTTTGGATATCATTATGAGATCATTTACAAGAAAGGAAAATAAAATGTGGTTCTTTACGCTTTTTCCAAAAAATATGAAGATGAAGGGTCCCTTTTTTCCCTCTTCTTCATTTTCCCAGATTAGCTCCAAGTTGTTCACGAGGAATGGCTACAAGATCCCAAAATTTCACATCTGATCCAACAATTGCAAGACAATTCTCTCATTTTCTCTCAGTACTCTTGGAGAAATGATGAGATTCGCTGCAAAGTCCATTTGTATTTGAGTAAACAGTCACAACTTAAATCCATGGCGATTTCTGAGATTTCATGCTACACCCACAGTTGGGCCCCCATGGTTTACCAAAACCTATGACCGGGTCAAACATTATTTTTTCTGGGATGGTATGAAACATGACGTTCTTGCTTTTGTGGAAGAATGTGATGTTTTTCAACGCAACAAGGGAGAAACAATCAAATCTCTTGTCACACTACAACCTATTTCGATTCCAACCACTATTTGGAGGAACATCTCTATGGATTTTAATGTGGGATTACCTAAATCAAGAAATAAGTCAGTCATCATGGTGGTCATTGATCTTCTTTCTAAGTATGCTCATTTTTGTGCTCTTCAACACCCATTTACCACCTCCATTTTGGCTCTACTTTTCATGGATTATATCCTCAAGCTTCATGGAATACCTCATTCTATTGTTTCTGATCGAGATCCCACTTTTTCCAGCAATGTTTGGAAAGAATTGTTCAGGCTGGGCACCCAATTGCATCTTAGCACAACCTATGATCCCAAGATTGATGGTCAAACTGAAGTAGTCAATAAGTGTTTGGAAACATATTTGAGGTGTTTTACATCTGAAAGGAAACATCAATGGGCTCAATGGCTACAACTAGTTAAATGATCGTACACCACCTCTTACCATACAACTACTCACATGATTCCTTTCAAAGCAGTATATGGAAAAAAAAACCCTTCAGTTCTCCCATACATGTCAGGTGTCTCGAAGGTCTAGGCGATTGACCAAATGCTTAAAGTTAGAGAGGCTATTATTCATACCCTCAAAGAGAATTCAGTCATGGCCCATAATCGGATGAAGCAACAAGAAGGTCAAGGTTTCTCTAAACATCAATTTTTTGAATGAGACCAGGTGTTTCTTCGACTGCAAGCTTATAATCAAACTTCACTCAGGGACGACCATTGTCAGAAATTGACGCCCAAATTTTATGGTCCTTATATAGTTCTCAAGTGAGTGGGACATATGGCCTATATGTTATCTTTGCTCATTCATTCTAAGCTCATCATGTTTTTCATGTCTCCTGATTAAAGAAGGTGATTGAAACTAAGTGCCAAACTCAAACCATCCTTCCTTAGTTTGATGAAGAAGGCTCCATCTAGTTGAAACCACAAGCAATTTTGTACCATCGTGAGCATCATCTTCATTAGCGCACCATCAAGGAAGTGTTATTCCAATGGAAAGATACAACTCCAAAAGACGCCACCTGGGATCCGTCTACCATTCTGCAGCAATTTCCCCATCTCAAGCCTTGAGGACAAGGTTGTTTTTAAGGGGGAGAGCATGTTAGGGACCTAACCTCCCTAACCCCTCACATAGGTAGAATAATATATTTCCATGTAATAAAGGCCAATATTAATAAGGAATACAATAAGGAAGAATAAGTCAAATGTAAGAAGACCTAATAGAAGCTTCTACTTCTAGAAGAATCTTTCTCTAGATTGTTCTTTTGGATAGATAGATTTAGTATAAATAGGAGTAGAGGGTATAATAATTTTTTTTTTGAGAATTATTGTAATAGAGCTCTACTCTGTTGGATGTTTCCCTCTTGAAGAGGCAAGTGAACATTTTTTCCTATCAACAAAGGTATAATTCTGGAGTTGTGGTTCCTTTTTTGTTCTATTGTTATCTCTGCAGTATTTTCATCTTTTGTTTCTATCTCAATGTTATTATCTACATTATTTATCTTTTCTTCTAATATAATAGATCTAGTACCCTACACAAACACATGGATATTTTATTTTAGAATTCCATGTGATCTTCCACCATCAAATCGGTTTTCCCTCCTAGCCTTCCTTGGCGAGGACTCTGTATCCTAGTTTGGGTACATATGTCCCAAAAGGATTAAGAAAAAATAACAGTTCATCATTTTCTTCCCCTATTTTGACATTTCTATCTTTCAAATAATCTGTGTATGACTTCCAAACTTCCGTAATATCTTCGCCCAAGCTGACCTCCTCCCACGCAAGCCATTTTTTTTACCAAATTGTAGATATATCCCAGTTCATAATCTGTGTTCATGAAAAAATACCTTTTTTTTTAAGCTCCTATGCCACTTGATGAGGTAATATATAGATACATTTTCTACCTATCCAAGTATCGAGCCCAATATAGACCTTATCCCCTCTACCCACCTTCAAGATCAATCAATTACCTACCAGATGGAAAGTTGAGTTCACAACTTTCTAGATAATTGATGCATTATGCACTTGTTTCATATGGTTCCTAATCCATTCCTCTATTATGGATAGGTACAAGTACTTGGCTCTAATTACATGGACTCATATGCCTTTTCCTTATACCAACCTCCATACAACTTTTGCAATTAAAGCCTTGGTAAGAGGAATAGGTTTTTAGGCCCCATCCTCCATTTGCATTTGGAATTGCCATTTTTTTCGAGAATGCCAACAAAATGCTTTTGTTTTTGTTATCTCCTAACCAAACGAATTTGTAGCAAAACTTCCATTTTTTCTCCATTACACCTTTTGGGACCCAAGCTAATGAAATCTAGTATAGTGATATGGATTTTAGTACTATTTTAACAAATACCAATGTGCCCTCTCTTGAGAGCCATCAATTGCACCGGTGGTTTCTCTTCTTTTCTACTTTGGAAACCAACCATTTCTAGTCACCTTTAGTCCTTGATCCATATCAATCACCTGACAAGGAAATAAGTGGGAAAAGTATCTTTCTCATGTTCTAGAATGTCCTACTTGGACAAAGTGGATTTCTCAAGATTTATTATCATACAAGTAGTTTTACAAAGTCCGGTTTATTTTTAAACTTCTCAACTACCCTTTTAAAACCTTCACAGAAAATCAGAATATCATTAACAAACAAAATATGTGTGATATTTGACACAGGACCATTACAAATCCCTTTATGTGTGATATTGCATGCATGACTATTGCAAATCCCTTTAAAGTTGTCATTTTTTTATGCCTCTTTTATTAATCTACTCATCCCTTCCACTATTAGTATAAATAGCACAAAGGAGAGGGGGCATCATTTTCGAAGACCCTTGAGAAGGAAGGATATAGAGTGAGTATCAATCTATTTATTTATCTATAATGTTTAATGAATAATAACTACTCTTGAAAGTGCTATAAATTTCTTTATAAAATTGTGTATATTTGTATGGAAAGAAAATGTTAAATATTTTCAATAATTTACTTGGACTTTATTTTCAATAACAACATCCTTATATTATATTTCTTTTTTTCTTATAATCAAACACATAAACAAGGTAACTTGGAGGAGAGATCTCACTTCTAACTCATGATTCCTTGAACTAACTCTTGGGAATAAAATATTTGTAACATTTTATCTCTTCCCATTTTTAAGGGAAAGTAAGATTAATGGTACCTTGTCAACTCCAATTAACCCATGAAAAGAAAACATGTCACAAGTGTGATTTGAATCTAAATGAAGAGGATAACAACTTTTCTTAACCACTCAAACTAAGTCCAATTAATTAATCTTATATATCATATTATATATAAAGTATTTATATTGAAATCAAATAATAATTTTTAAGATAAATAATATAATTTTTTTTAATATAATTGAATTATCCAATAATTTTATAAGTCATGACTTAAATTATTTGAAAAAAATATATATCTTTAAAATAAATAAATAAAATAAACTAATCATTTTATTTTATTTATTTGGTCACTCTTATGCTAATTGCTAAATCTCTTCTCTTATTATATTGTTATCTCGGTCCGCTCTAACAGAAATCGCATGAGAACAAAAGTACTCTTCTTTCTACATTTTTATTTGGAAAAAATGGATTCCAAATTGATATTAATGAATGTCGATAAACTAGAACATATTAACAAAACTCCATTAAATTCACAACAGTACAGATTCTCTAAATAAACACCCGAGGAACTGGAACGATGAGATACCAAAGTTGACGATATTCCAGACTTAAGGAAATGTAACAATGCACTTCAATTAACAAATGTATCTTTTTAAAACAAAACACCTGTGCAGGAGCACAAGAATGCACACATAAAAATGAAAAATATCATTACTTATAAATGACTGAGATTTTCTATAAATGAAGAGTAAAGCAAATTTATACAACA
Organism: Picea glauca; assembly: GCA_000966675.3. Lineage (NCBI taxonomy): Eukaryota > Viridiplantae > Streptophyta > Pinopsida > Pinales > Pinaceae > Picea > Picea glauca. The sequence continues at coordinate 31,226 of JZKD02S2340313.1, forward strand.
ATCGGGGAGAAATCCATGAAAGAAATAAAAGCAATGATAGAATATGATTGTTTTTATTAAATAATAGAAAAGCCCACAAAATTGTGGATTTATGAAAGCTTATAAACAATGAACACCAATAATCAGTGACACAACTACAAAATATCTCGACTCCAGGATGTTAAAACGTTCAAGAAAATTCATCCCGTCGAAGTTATGTTAAAATATTACACTGAAGCATGGTATAAGAAGCTCAGACCAAATTAACAGTAGAGCTTTTTACTATATGTTCACACAAAAATCTGTCAAGGCAGGGAACGTGAAGATTGATCGCTTGTTGGGCTTGCAGTAGATTTAGGGTTGTGCAAGTGTGTCGATTATGATTTTGAACTGTCCTCTGTCGTCACGCTGGGTCGATTCTGATTCCAAACGATCGCTAAATTGTCAAAGGCTTCCATTACCCTATCGATCTTCCCAGCTTCGTCAC
>JZKD02S2340335.1:0-10390 GCA_000966675.3 Picea glauca
GACTGTGGAGGGGCAAGTCTTCACGGTACCTGGAATCGATGTTGGCCAAACTCACTCGGGCTCCTTGGAGGGTATACCCACGATTATGTGTGGGAGATTGCACCAGGGTGTAAGTTCGTTAAGCAGGTCGCCAACATAAATTTTCCACATGCTCTATCTCAGCCCCTTCTTACTTTGTTCCCGCGACGTTGGATTTCATCACCAACTAGTGTGCTCATTGTGAGAAGGTTTTGTTTGCTTGCTGGCTTACTAGATTTTTAGCATGTGCTGTTTGTTTTCCCTAGAAGACTCTAGATTGGATCTTTATTTTTTTATGGCGTCAGTTCCCGGAGTGACCAATGAAGGAACCCCTTTTCTAGGGGAACCTTTTGTTTTTCCTTCTTATGGAAACATTGGTCCTCCTCACATCGCTACTTTGAGCCTTTCAGGTCTCACAATTGGATTACCGGTATGGTTGTTTTCCACTCAGGTAATCCCAAATGCAGTAAGTGTTTCGGTCATAAGAACTCCCCCCCAAGACCATCAACCTCATGTTGATCCTTCGCCTTCTTCACCTTCTCCGCTTGCAAGGTCTTCTTTCATTTCATCTTTTTCGTTGAGTGAAAGCTCTGAAGCTAGTAACTCGATGGATAAGAAGAAGAAGAAAAGGAAGAATAAGAAGAAGAAAAATAAACAAGGATCTAAAATTCTAGCCACTGTCGGACATGTTGGAAAGAAACCAGTTACGGTTGATCGTGTTGGGAGTGTTGATGATGTCAAGATCACCCAAACAACCCGTAAGCCCAAGTACCCTTGCAGGATTTGTAAGGGTAGCCATCTTCTTAAGCATTGCCTTGGTCTATCCAAAATTATAGAAGTATGGTCTACCCACCCTCGCTAATCCATGTCATCAGCCTCTGAACAACATGCTGATGACTTCCCGTCAACTAGTCAAAATACCATTGGGAAGAAGAAAAGTAGAGTCAATTTCCTTGTAGGTTATGCAGAGGGAGTCATCAAACTCACCTTTTCCCTCGTATGGACGAAGCCTCGAAATTACTGGAAGACATGATTGTTTCACCACCTCAACTTCCAATTGCTTATTGCAAGATTTCTCTCAACCCACCTGTAGTTGATGGAATGATCAATCTGGTTCCCTCGTCGATCAGTCCAGTTGATCAGGTAGTCAATATGATCATGTTCTTAGTTGAACCAGTTGACCAAGAGGTTGATCTAATCCCATCCTCGATCAATCCCACTCTCCCACCAGAGAGTGAAAACCCAGTGGTCGATTTGATTCCATCCTCGATCGATCCCACTCTCCCGTTAGAGAGTGCAACCCAGGCGGTCGATTCGTTTCCACCTGTCGACCCCATTCTCCCCTTGGAGAATGAAACCCAAGTGGTCGATCTAATCTCGTCATTGGTCAATCCTACTCTCTCGCTCGAGAGTAAACCTGATACTTCCCACATTTTTCTCGTTGATACAGATTCTACCGTGTCGGGGGGTATTCCTCCTTCTCACGTGGAACCTCCTCCAAGTAATGAGGCCATCCTGTTTAATTGGGGTGTGCTAATTGGACCTCATCTTCCCTCTCACATTCTTTTCCATATTACTGTACAAATTTGTGGTCGGGACATTCCTCAGACGCTGATAGATGAAGGTGCGTTCATTAGTATTTTGTCCTCTATTGCTTGGCAGGCTTTGGGTTGTCCTTAGCTTGCACCGGTTACGCAGAATCTGTTAGCTTTTAACAGAAGAACCAGTCAACCTTTAGGGACCCTTCCTCAGTTTGTTGTAACTTTGGGAGGGAAAAATGTCTTTATTGATGTCATGGTAGTCCAAGACCCCTTGGATTTCGCTTTACTCCTTGGGCGAGATTATGTCTATGCCATGAAAGCTATTGTGTCCACTCTTTTTCGTGTGATATCTTTCCCTCACAATGGAATAATTGTGACTATTGATCAACTTTCATTCATCGGTCATGATTGGATTACCTCCCTTAGTGGTTCTTATATGCAGACGGTATCGCTCCTGCCATAGGTAAATTATGTGGTGTTGTCTCCCATGCCTTCCACTGCTGATGACAATGACTTGGATCCAGTAGTTGACATGGTGACTTCTTTGGTAGGGCTATTGGAGCTTGACCTCCTTACGCCTCTCATGACCCTCGACATGTGTTCCTTCCAGAGTGTGTTTCTTCCGTCAAATGAAGATCTCTTGGAAGCCATGATCGAGTTTTGTCCCTTGACATGGTGTCCTTCAAGAGCATTATCTTCTTGGAATCCATGATCAAGAAGAGCTTCGAGCATGATTTTCTGAATTCAAGCTTGTTAAAAAATGAAACCAGCTTCGAGCATGATTTCCTGATTTCAAGCTCGTTAAAAAATGAAACCAACTTCGAGCATGATTTTCTGATTTCAAGCTCGTTAAAAAATGAAACCAGCTTTGAGCATAGTTTTCTACTTTCAAGCTCATTAAAAAATGAACCCAGCTACGAGGATAGTTTTTCTTCTCTATGGAAACCTCGTTAAAAAATGAAACAGAGCTTACAAGAATAGTTCCCATTTCCATGTCAAACTCGTTAAAAAATGAAACAGAGGTATAGGGATTGAACCTAGACTCCCGAGCATAGTCTTATCCCATGTCAAGCTCGTTAAACATGAAACAACTTCCCCCTCTCTGTTGAGTCAAGTCCTTCGTCTAGTATTTGAAGCTTCCTTTCCTCCGCCTTTTTAGATTGGACGAAACGAAGCTTGGGGGGCAATGCTTCCAGCCTCTAGACTTCATGGTAAAGTTGAGCCACTATCTCCTTGAGCTGGGGGATAAGTACCAACCATGCGTTGGGAAGTCACAAGCATCGTTTTCTATGGTTCAAGCTTGTGTAAAAATTAAACCACCTGCCTCAAGCATAGTTTCCTCTAGTTCAAGCTTGTGTAAAAATGAAACTAGGTCCAAGCATAGTTTTGTTTAGTTTTTAAGATTGTGTAAAAATAAAATCTATCCCAAGTATACTTTTATCACTTTTTCAGACTCATAAAGGTTATACGAAAAAGGAACCCCCTGGAGTTCCCTTTAAGCTCTTTTCACACTCTTTAAACATGAAAAGATTGTCAAGTCATATTGTTCTTTTCATGCTCGTTAAAGTATTAGAAAACACGTCTGTTGAGCGATAGTTTATCTCTTTTTCGGTCTCATCAGACTACTTTACGAAAAAGGATCCGAGAGAGTTATCTTTAAGTGTTTTTCAGACTCTCTAAACATGAAAAACCCCCGAGTTTTCTTTCTTTGGACTCGTTAAACAAACATCGAAAGGCCCATATGGGACCGAACCACTCCTTCCTAGGGTTTGTTAAACATACTCTGAGGGACTCATCCAAAGGATGAGATTATATTACAAGCATATGTTATCCTCCTCAAGCTTGTGTAAAAATAAAGAGGTACTCGCCAAAAATGGTGGGGGAAAAATTGGGAAAGAAATGTGTCTAAACATGTATTCCATGGAAGAGTCACTTTTTGAACATGACACCCTTTCACTTGCTTTATGTCTAGGTTGGAAAACCCGCTTGTCTCTTGATCATACCCCTTTATAAGATTACAAATTGGTATGTGATCCATGTTGTTGAGTCAGTGTTTCCAAGACAGATGTCGTGTCGTCAATATGTTCAAAGAGATGTTCAACCCAGAAATCCTTCTATTGCATCAACCATTTTTGCAGTCCTTAATCCTTCTATTGCATCAGCCATCCTTGAGTCAGTCCTAAATCATTTGTTACTTTGATCTACATCAAATCTTGTTACCCGTTTCGTGTCATTGATGGGGGATACATTAAGGCCCTCCTGTGACGAGTCTTTTCCTATTGACTTCAACTCATTATCTAGGAATTAGAATTAGAAACTAATTGGTACCTTGGAACTTGCATGCCTCAATGGCAGGTTTCCTCGCTTTCGACAATGGGTTTTCATTATTGACCCCTGATCGGGATATTCCATCGAGTGTTCGACTTCAACTCATTAATTCACATTCGTTGGATTGTACCAGTGTGCCTTGGGAGTCATTGACATTAATGGTGATTTCCCTCGCATTTGTTAATGGTATTTATTAATGACCGGTAATCAAGTGGTTTCTACCATGTTCGACTTCAACACATGTATTCACATGGTTAGATTCGTACTATAGAATGGTGGAGATGAAGACCCTGGATCTTTTCTGACAGATCTAGGTTGCGTTGGAGTATATTCAGTGTACTGTTACATAGATCCACATTGTATGTCTTGTGGCTATGTTCAAATTTGAGTCTTTAACATATAGATCCACAGTGTATTTTTGGTGGCTATGTTTAGATTTGAGTCATATTGGCATGGATCCACAGTGTATGTTTGGTGGCCATGACCTTTTCTTACTTGACATGGATATTTGTATGTCAACATTTATGCTTTGAGTCATTTTTATTATGTGTATGGGAATGCCTACCTCAGTGATGATATATTATTGTATTGTATTTCCTTGTTTGTTGGCAAGTTTCCGACCGACGTGTTCCTTGTTCCCTACACACACTCGACAAAGTATATCAGCTATCACTCTATTCTAACTTCATACTTTGGGGGGCTCTCTGTTACACATTATTTTTGTCACCCTTATAACCGTTAATGATGTAAACCTCTCTGTTGCCTTCAAAGGGGTCAGTGGCCTGCATTCCTGAAGAAAGAAGGGAGGAGAACTTTGCCTGAGAGAAGAAATTGGATTTTCCTTTGTAAAAACCCTATTAAGGAGGATTTCTGTAGGTTGCTCTATACATAGGGTGCGGAAATGCATGATTTCCGCAGGTTTCACTATAGTTAGGTTGCAGATTTTTCGCAGGCTGCATTATAGCTAGGGTGCGGCGGCCTTCGTACGTGGGAAAAACGATCATTTTCTCAATGCTTCTAGAAGGAGAAGCTTCTATGGTGAGGTGGCCTCCGAATGGTTTGGATCTTACTCGCTTTCATGATTTAGTGGGATTGTCCTAACCTCCTCACCTTATCCTCTTCAACTTATAAAAGGAGAGGAGCTCTCATGGAGAAAGTTAGTTGAATTTGGCTTGAGATTGTTAGCTTGGTTAGATTGGCTTTGAGCTTTGCTTTGTCAAGATAGATTGTGAATAGATATCATATCCATGGTCTCAGAATCCTTGGAGCAAGAAGTGTGTGGGAAGCAAGGAATTGTTGGAAGGAACCTTACGACATCAAGGCATCCGGTTGTAATATTTCTTCCTATTATTTAATATAATTCAATGGCATGCTTCTTTCCCATAGAATTATCTTTATTTTATTGCATAATTCCTTGATCATATGCATAGGTTGTCATTGAATATACTTCTACTGCTTTCACTTTGGTTGGTTTGTGTCTCACTACAGGATCAGTATCACAAGAGCACCGGAGCGAAACAGGAACAACAAAGAAATAATGAACCGACACTTAAAGGTATGTCTCTCATCTTTTGTTTGGTAGTAAATTTGATGATTAGAGCCTAGGGAAAGCGCCATGTTCTGTCTTGTTTTGTTCTAGATCTAGGTGGATCTAGGGAGATTAGTTTATGTCCGCATTTATCGATTTATCCCACAACAAAGGATATCACCCATTTGTAGTAGAAAGCACATAAATTCCAAGGTATTTTTTAGGGGTGAAATTTCACTAATTGACTTTTTTTTTGTCATTTTTCTGAAAAAACATATTTGCTAATTTGGTTAAAAATTCATGTATTGTTAACATATGAAATTGATAATATTCGCCAAACATTTACAATTTTTAATAGCAAATTATATGTTTTTTTATTGAATATTCGCCTACAATCTATATGTATGATTTTTCAAACCTAAATAGTCGCCTAGAATATTATACATAGGTATATTATTTGAATCCTTAAAAAATACCCTACACATAACTTCTCATGTACATTGAAAGAATCGTTACAATGACTAGTTGTTTTCTAATACAACGCCCAATCTTTTATATAGAAAAAGATAGAGGTATGTGCATGCAAAATGACCAAAAATATAAAAGTGTAATTACCCAAGTAATACACCCCACATTTACCAACATTAAATAGACACATACCATTTCCATGATGGTACCCTTCTCTAAAACAAGATGATCACCTCAATGAGATTTGAGCTCCAGCTTGAGATCCTCTTTACCAAAATTCTTCGTGAAGATCCATACAGTGAACATCTATTTTATCTATCGTAACATTTATGTATAGTTCCTTCATAAAACTTAAGGAAAAATACCTTCCTAGCCCACCCTAACCCTCATTCCTTGCATCTAAGGCAATGGGGAAATATTTCACTTCATATAAAATTCACATAATATTTATGAGGGTACTTAATCCAACAAGTTTTTGTCGTAACATATTTTTTTTTTAATAGAAACGTTTGGGGATTTATATATAAAAAAAGAGCATCAGATCTACAAAAATTACATATGGCAGAGTGAAAAAGCCTCTGCTGCTTTTCTGAGAGTCTAATTTCCTATGGAAATCTAGAGAAGCTGGTACAACCAGTCCAAAAGAGCTACAATTTTTCCAAGTAAAAATGGCAACAAACATGTTCAAAAGTAACAAAAAATTACATTTCATTTAAAACCTGACTAGCTGTGATTTAGAGGAGGCTTTGGTGATTCCTGTTGTTCCACTTGTGTCGCCACTAGATTCACTTGTGTATGATGAACTTCTGCTTGTCCTGACGCTGAAGGGGATGAAGAGTGATCATTGTTAGCAGCTAAATGAAAGGTGGATGGGAGCCTTGACTCACCAGAGCCGATAGAACTCTTTGGTTGCTGTGGGTGGACTGGGGGGTTTGCCAATTGTTGAGCAACTACCTCGAGTTTCCTTGTGTTCCTGTTAATTACCCTTATGGAAATTTCCAACTCCTGATTATGTTGTATTTACTGCTAGTGCAGCTGAGCTTGCAGGTTCGCCATTTCCTCTCGCAGTCCCTGGTTTTCTCATTGAAACTCATGGTGTCGAGAGTCTGTGCTCTCCTCCTCTCTTCTAACATCTATGCGTAATGAGCGAAATTGTTCTCAGAGTTCCTCTAATACACAAGTCAGACAAGAGTAGGGGGATATTGATCTTTTCCACATATTGACACAGAGTCTTAGGAGAAGACTGATCAGGCAGACACTGTAGAAATGATGTACACAGTCGGAATAAGTAGGGAGAGAATGACAACCAAATTATGAGCAGAGTGTCCTAAAGTGCAATGTGATGGAGCTGAAAAATAGTTGGAGTAGCCATGATTGTTGGAGCAACATACCCTTGATGGAACAGGGTGCCAGAGCCACCCACAAGCTGAATTAAGTTCACGCAGGTGTTACACATTGTTTTTCATCATCCCTATGACCGTCAATGATTTAAACCTATCTGTTGCCTTTAGAGGGGTCAATGGCCTGAATTCCTGAAGAAATTGTATTTTCCTTTGTAAAAACCCTATTAAGGAATATCTCCACAGGATGCAATATACACAGGGTGTGGCGATGCCTGATTTTCACACCCTGCTCTAAAGCTAGATTGCGGTGTTTCTGCAAGCTGTGCTATAACTAGCGTGCGACAATTTCTGTACTTGGGAAAAATGAACATTTTCTCTATGCTTCTAGAAGGAGAAGCTTCTATGGTGAGGTGGCCTCCGAACGGTTTGGATCTTACTCACTTTCATGATTTAGTGGGTTCATCCTAACCTCCTCACCTTATCCTCTTCAGCTTATAAAAGGAGAGGAGCTCTCATGGAGAAGGTTAGATTGGAAATTTGGCTTGAGATTGTTAGCTTGGTTGGATTGGCTTTGAGCTTTGCTTTGTCAAGATAGATTGTGAGTATCTATCAGATCTACAGTCTCAGAATCTGTGGATTAGAAGTGTGTGGGAAGCAAGGAACTGTTGGAAGGAACCTGACAACATCAAGGAATCTGGTTGTATCTTTCTTCCACATTCTTTAATATAGTTATACTTTTCTTTCCTATATGAATGTTATTCATTCATATTGTATGATTCCTTGATCACATACATAGTTTCATATCATATAGACTCTGTTGTTCTTGTCTTTGTTGGATTGTGTTCCTTTGTAGATATTTCTCCATAAGCCTCGCGATGGAGCTTGGATTGCATTGGTGAAGTTAGATATTCAATATTTAAAAGGTATGTCTTAGATCTGTTTCTCATTTGACAATTGAAATCTAAGGAAAGAGTAGTTTATTGTCTTGTTTTGTTCTAGTTTCGTAGTGAAGCTAGGGGGATTGATTAATTAGCCCGATAACAAAATTGGCGACTCCACTGGGGAGCAGATTGTTTTCCTAGTTTGTCTTACTTTCTTGCTTTGATTGCTTGGGTTCTGTTTTCTGAGTCACTGAGAGATCCAACTTGACTCTCTGACTATTAAACCACACTGAAAAACCTTCTTACTTTTTATTTTTTCATTTTTACTTTGATTTCCGCACCCTGCTTTGAGGGATAGTGTGGCGATATAGGATCGTCGCACACTGCCTATTTAGACCATTGCAAATCTCCGCATCCTGCTCCATACCTAGCCTACGAAAATATCAAATTTTCGCACTGTATTGGTTCTCTGGTTTGCGACGATCAAGGATAGACGCATTGTGTTAGTCTACGACCTGCGACGATTGTGAAAATTTTGACTTTTGATGGTTTTTCCTTACCCAGATCTTGGATTTGGTTTTGGGGTGAATTGTTGGGTTTGATTATGATCTGTTTACACTCTGCTTGACAACTTTGAATATGCTTTTAGCCATCTTTGCTTTGTCTTTGCTTTTGAAAGATTTGGTCTCTTGCTTTGAGTGTCTTTCAGTTACAAAGCATGTTTTTTCTTTATAATTGTTTAGTGAAAGAAAATTTTCTTTTATTGAATAGTTCATGCTAAAAGAGAAAATTTGTTTGGGTTGCTTTGTTTTATAGAGATTTACTATTACTTTTATCTATATTTTAAACAAAAAAAAAATGATTTCTTGCTTTATATTAGATTGGGGGCATCCTTGCATTTGAAGTAGCGAAATTGAATGGTTTTTGGCATTTTTTGGTCTTGAATTCTAAAAAACATTCCCCCTCATGGCCGAGGGGGGGGGGGAGGCAAGAATCGTGTATTGATGTACAATCTCTTTTGCTCATTTCTTGAAGATCTTGATATTGATGAGTTTAATAAAATTTTGGGACATTGTGCATATTGGAATGATAAACATTTTCTCCTTCTCGTAATATAGCTTTCATCGAAGTGTAATATTTTCATTCCCATTTCTTTGCATTGTTTAGAGTTGATCAAAACATCATTTAGTCCATGCGATTTTCCTCTTGAGTAACAATAGCCTTAAAATAAAACACTTATAAAAATTGATTAGACATTTTTATATTTTCTGGTAGCAAACTTACATTAGATTAGTTGTAGGGCTTTGGAATAGGAGTGAAAGATAATTTTCCAAAGATGCAGACAAACATAGAATCTTGCGTTAGGGAGCGATGAAATCCACTTAATACATTTTGTCCTCGGAAGCCATTCTAACAAAAGGGTCAATCACGAGGTCGCATTGAGATTGACAGAGTCACTCACCCTGCTGTGTTGGTCTTGGTGTAGAGATTGTGCGTATTATTGGGGGTCACTTGAGGGTATACCCACATTTATGTGTGGGAACTCCTCAAGTTGATTTCAGGCTAGATACCCTGTCGTTGTGCGTGGATCAGACTATCGACTGTTTCCCCAAGCATCACTGTAGTAATTGGTCACCTTAGTGGCCTATCTCTCTAGGGTCTTTATAGGAGGTGACTGTGGAGGGGCAAGTCTTCACGGTACCTGGAATTGATGTTGGCCAAACTCACTCGGGCTCCTTGGAGGGTATACCCACATTTATGTGTGGGATATTGCACCAAGGTGTAAGTCTATTAAGCAGGTCGTCAACGTAACTTTTCCACCCGATCCATCTCAACCCCTTCTTACATTGTTCCTGTGATGTTGGATTTCATCACCAACTATTGCGTTCATTATAAGAAGGTTTTCTTTGCTTGTTTTCTTACTAGATTTTTAGCGTGCACTGTTTGTTTTCCCTAGAAGACTCTAGGTTGGATATTTATTTAATGGTGTCAATTCCCAGAATGACCAATGAAAGAACCCCTTTTCTAGGTGAACCTTTCATTTTTCCTTCTTACAAAAACATTGGTCCTCCTCACATCGCTACTTTGAGCCTTCCAGGTCTCACAATTGGATTACCAGTATGGTTGTTTTCCACTCAGGTAATCCTGAATGCAGTTAGTGCTTCATTTGTAAACACTTCCCCCTAAGAGCATCAACCTCATCTTGATCTTTCACTTTCTTCACCAGTAAGATCTTCTTCACCTTCTTCACTTGCAAGGTCTTCTTCCATTTCATCTTCTTCG
>JZKD02S2340357.1:0-11264 GCA_000966675.3 Picea glauca
GGCCATCCTCTTTTAAAAGGTAAATTAATTAAATTTCAAAAAATAAAAGTTTAATTAAAATGTTTATTAAAAAAGGAGAGGGACCCACTTTCAATATACTTGTATTAATGATGTGAATTCATTATTAAGTAATTAATGAGGCATTAATTAAAGGAAATGTTTCAAGAAGAAACTTTTACCGGAATTTATAGAAGGGAGAAACCCTAACTACTCAAGTAGTTAGAAAATATCTTCTTAAAAAGAGAAGAGAGGATTCATCAAAGGGTCCAATAATCAGTATTGTCAGAGGGGTAGGGCAGAAGATCAGAGAAAGAAGAAGGTACAGCCATGGATACACAATCAAGCTTCTGATCAAAAGAAATAAATCTCCATCTTCTCCATTTTTGTTTTATATATTCTTCTACACCACTTCTCATAGCTTTATGCTTGAATATCATAGTTGGGCACAAGGATGATTTGTTGAGTGTTATTCTTATATTCTTCTAAGATATTTTATTATATGAACATGGAGTATTTCAAGCCACATATATGGCTTTCAAATATTTTGTACTGAAGAACATCTTTCATGAATGAAACTCCACAAAGAATTGCTTCGGGGTTGATCTTGAATGTATCTTGTAACTTTGAGTTTTAAGTATGAGGTATTTTTGGTTGACCTATCAAATTCTCTTTTGATATTGATTGCAGTAATCTATTAAAATTCTTTGAGATGATCAAATCATTCTCTCCTATGAAGAATATATGGATGTATTTATATATTATTCGGAAGATTGTGTGTGATTTTGATCACAATTTATTTCTGATGTTGAATCCCTCCTTCAATCTTTTCTGATTAAAAGACTTTTGTTGCACATAAAGATCATATGGGGTTATTGAAGAACCATTTTCATATAAATCCAAGCACTAAATATTTTGGGTTTGTTTCCTAGAACTCCCCCTAATCCAAGATATTCAAAGATATATCTTTTATCCAAAGAGGAGAACCACCTCTCTAAAATGAAGGGGGACTAATGTCCTCATGAGGTTTTCATTTCGGTCCTGATGAATTCAAGCGTCAACAAAAGCTCAGTAACCAGATGCTCACCGAGGAAACCCAAAGGGAAAGAGTTGGAATCTAGTGAAGGATCGAGTCCATCGATAACAAGAGAGTTTGAATTTTCACTGAAAATAGAACCTGTGATTTGAATATCGACCAAGAAGTAGTTCGTTCAAACACTAGCTTTCGTAGATACAAAGGCAAGCACCACATATAAGGTACTCCTTCAAACTTGAGGTGATCTCTATAACAAAATTCATCATGAATATTTTCCAAACTTTACGCCTCACAGTGTCCCAGGGGTCAGGGAACTAGATGACCATGTTTTTCCAAATATTAGACGGTCGACCTTGCATAGATATTGTAGGATGGATAATTGACCATACATACACTGAGAAATGTGTAATAAATAATGTGGAAGGGGAATGTGTTCGTGTATTCCTTCTAGTAGTGGTACAAAAGTATTACAAACTCAGAGACTTGGAAGAAAGACTAAATATTGATTTTGAGGTTAAGTTCTATGAACGACATAATACCAGCCAATTATTAGCTTCTTGGTAGAGGGAAGACAAGAAAATCTTAAACAGGACTATTGGCTGGTACAACACAACAAATAATAGGGAACCATACATTCACTTAGGGAACCATACACTGAACAAGACCAGGCGTGTGAAGTAGAAATCTCACAAATTTTGACCCTTGTCATAAGACAGATGAAGAAGTTCACGAAGCCCCTGATCATAGCATCGACAGTTTTGCAACGGTTAAGTGCCAAGATGGATAAATACAAGAAATGTGTGGTGGATATGAAATGTATCCTTAGTGCACCAATGGACCAGCACAGGTTTCTTTATGCCAACACGTGTGAAGAGCTATTTTCCAGTGGTCAGAATATGAGAGGAATAATCCACTACAGTAGAACATCAAGAAAACTAGAGATAAAAGGAGAAGGACATGTGGATTAAGTCAATTTTGCTTTTGTTTACTTGATAAGACGCAACGTAATAGTTATTTTTAGAAAAAACACTTTTATAAATAAAGGCATTGACCATGTATTAGGGGTGATTGTTTTTGCTTAGAAAACAAGATTTTATTTTGTAAGAGAACTATTTCTCAGACAAAGATTATTGAATTCAGAAGTTCTGCGTAGAACCAAAAGCGTTTTTTTCATCTAAGCATGAAGGTGATTGAACGTGTGGATTGTTTCCATTCTCAACTCGATATTTGTTGATGTCTTGAGTAAGATTTGTTATGATTATTTCTTAATTTATCATAGAATGCTTTACAGTTATTTATTTAAAACTGATGAAAGTAAATCGATAATATTTAACATGTCATGTGTGGCAAGGTGTGGTGAAATTGTTTTCTAGCCTCTTTTATATTGCAAGCGTACTCTTTTTCAAACTTTCTCTCAAATGATATCTAATGGTCTGGAAAATTGATGGTATTAATGCTAATATGAACTTGACATAGTTGTTGTTTGCATACCGGGGCACAAAGGTTATCCCAAGGCTCGGTCTTCTCCCAAATAAATATTTTTTTTGTTATTATTACTTGTCTTTCAATACATTATAAAAATATGGTAAAAGAACTCAAAACAGAACTACCTTATTAGGAGGATATTTGGAAGGTACATATATATCACTATTAAATCCCATCGAAACTTGTCAGATCATTCATCTGGAGAATTGTACTACTATTAAACGTCGAAGAGTCTAATTGGCGGGTACAATTCCTATTGTTGAGTCAAAGGGAATTCTAACCCCTCAAAAAAATTGGTGCTAGAAAGAGGGCATGACGACTGCATGGCTAGTCACAATAGTTATTTGAACATAAACTTATATCAAATATACTATAGATTCAAAATAGCCCACATGCATGACTATTCCTATCAAGGATAGCCCTGATACTGAAGGTACCCCAACCACAAGTGAGTCACCACAAGTGGAATACGGTCCACACCTTCACCTAGAAATACCCTACGCAATCCCCCATGATGAAGTCAATGCATTTAGAATGATTACTAGGGCTTACACTCGACAAATCGGAGCATTACCATTGGCTTTGTTTCTTCCCCGTAGAAACTGCTAGACTGGTGGATGACACTCCCAACCATAATTTTGTTCATACGGTTGAAGATCTATTAGATTTATCCCTTACTGAAATTGACCAACCCCTTAGTTTCATTCCTGGAACTCCTCTTATAACCCCACCTGCAAGTACTTACTCCGACATAGAGGATTTGGAGTCTAGAGGAGAAAGTTCCAATTCAAAAAACTCGGACATTGAGTTTGATAACATGGGATACAACAACAAGGAAGTCCCAGAAGTTAATGATCAGACGATAAACAACCATCCATGGTTGGCCAGGCATTCCCTAGCCTTACCAAGCAGGTTACATTATTTTCCTAGGCACCCAGAAAAGCTTCTTCCAAAATTTGACCCTGAAACCCCCGGGCTACCCGAAGATCATATCAAAAAATTCATACTAATAATCAGATTAATGAATGTCCAACATGAAGACGTAGTATGCAGGTTGTTCCCCTACACATTTGAGAACTCATCTTCAACATGGTATTTCAATCTCCCAGTTGGTTCTATTAACATTTGGATGAATTTCTAGAAATATTTCCTTGATAAATTTGTCGAAGAAATGACTATCGGGGCCCTAATGGCCCAAATTTTTTCCGGCACCATGAACCCTAAGGAGAAAGTCAAGGAATTCAACCAACATTTCACAACTATCCTCAACAAGTTTCGAACAGATGTCAAGCCCACTCAAGAACTACAAATTGAAGTGTACACTAATGCATTACCGACATATATTTCCATGTTCGTAAAGAGGGACGCTAAACCAACTCTGGCTGAAAACTTTGAGGAGGCCAAAATATTGAATTTTAAATGAAAGGATGCAAAGACAGCCAAATCTCTTTATTAAAGAAATAAAAATCACAGACACCCAGACGGGGACTTATGTTGACAAGGCCTCCTTGTAAAGAAGCTTAACAACACATTGAAAAAGACAATACATATATGGAGAGCTTACAAAGGATGGTTAAGAAGTTGTCCAAAAAAATTGTAGACATTAAAATAAAAACAGGGGAAGGAACATCAAACCCTAGGCCTTACAAACTCTTCTTCAGGAAAAACCCATTGTTTAAGGTTTTAGAAACTCCTCCTGCTAAATTGAACATTGACTGGGGATTGGTCGCCTCATATTCATACTGCAACTACCATCAATAACATCATTCAGAAAAGGATTGTCCTCAATGGGTAAATGCCATGAATCTGTTGGCAAATAAGTTCTTGGATGGTTGTGTTGTAACCAAACAACCCAATGATTATACTCTGATAACCACAGAAAATGAGGAAAGAGAACCTCCTGAAAAAAACATCTATGGTTCTATGGGATGTCAGTCATACCTCATCTTTTGACACTCTCACAGAAGGCAAGGAATTCCCAAAAGTATTGACGGCCAAAACTAGGAGCAAGGCCCCTGTCATACAAAATATGTTTGTCATTGCGCAAGCTCCTAAGAAATTTATAAAACCCTCTTCCTCAACTCAATAGACCCCACCACTCCATTCTGGACCAAAGTTCTTGGCTCATGAAATAAAAAGTTTAGACTATAACGTGGTAGAAGACCTGAAGAAGTTAAAGGTTGATATTTTTGTGTTGTATTTGTGTAGGATTCGTCAACAAAAGGATTTATTGTTACAAGCCCTAGATGAGGATAGCACACTCACGTTAAACCCAATCCCAAATACTAGTGAAGATAAATGAAGTTCGGGGAATATTTGGAAACCTTATGTGAAAGAAACAGTGATCGATAAGAAACCTTGGACATTTGTCCCACCTTTCTTGTTAACAATTGAAGTTTATAATATAAACTTGCACAATTGTCTGGTTGACTCGAGCACTTCCTCAAATGTTATTCCTTTATAAATATGCAAGAAACTAAATGCTACCCCTACCAAAACTGACACACATATTATTCAATTAGATACAAATGAGGTCAAGGTGATTCGGGAATTAAAGGATGTTATGATTCGAATTGCCTCAAACCCAAAATTCATCAGGTCATGGATATCATAATCATAGATATTTTGGAGGCCTATGGGATTTTGTTGAGTAAAAACTGGTTTGATAAATTGCATGGATATTTTAGTATGGATTGGTCCCACTTATGGTTTCCTTTGAAGGGGAACCCTAACATGATCAGGATCAAACGAGAGAAATATTTGAAACATAATGTCACAGACTTGGAAGCTCCTAATGAATTCCTAGTCTTATGTAATTACTTGTGTGATTCATATTTTGGTAATTTCTTGCCCCATTCGTCTGAAGTACTATTCTCGCATAAATCAGAATTATCACTTCATCAATACTCTAAACTAATTGAGCCATGAAAAAAACCTAAACAGAGTTTCCATGCCCAATCCCAATAGAATGAAGGCCAGGTCCTGAAAATAGATTGGGACAAAAGGTTTCCAAACTTCATCTCTAAGATCTAGATTCTATTTTTTTATGGATCTAAGTCTCAGGAAGGGGTTGGAACAAGATGCATTTTCATTGATCCAACAAGAAAGTGCAGTTTTTTATCCTGTATATTGGAGTTTGAGTGCACTAACTACATTGTTGAATATGAAGCACTAGTCCAAGGACTTAAAAAGGATATCGATTTGGGCATGAAGGAACTGATTGTTTTCAATGATTCAGAAATCATTGTTAGACAAGTAATAAATACGATCCATTGTCATTCCCCCCATCAGAGAAATTAACAGTTGGAGGTTTGTAGGCTCATAGAAAAATTCCAAGCATTCAACATCACCACCATAACTTGATCCAAAAATACATTAGTCGACTCATTGGCCATAGTCACCTCAAGGTTCTCCCCCTTAGAGGATTATGAAACCTCTATATTCACCATAGAATTACTATACAAGACTTTGGTTCCAGACAACATCACTAACTGAAGGGTATTTGAAGGAGATGAATATATTATATCTTTTTTTACTAATGAAGAAAATTTTAGAGACTTGGTTATTGATGATGAGGTTTTTCAAAAAAATATGAAAGAAAATTAAAATCGAGACCCTAATTCAACATGAAGTAACGACGTGGATCAACCCAAACTCCCCACTATGCCCCGAGGAGTGGTTAATCTTGAGAACCTGTTCGATTTGCGAGAAAAATTCAAGAAACCAAAAAATGTTATGATCGGTAGTTCTTGTCCCTCTTATGAGGTCATAAATTTGGGGACCGTTGACAACCCCCGAAACATCAACCTTGGAAGATCATTGTCTCCTGGAGAGAAGAAGGCTTACCTAAAATTGTTCAAAGAGTATCAAGATGTGTGTGTATGGTCTTATCAAGAGTTGGAAACATGTTACACCAAGATCATTCAGCACATTATCCTGTTAAGACCTGAAGTTAAGCCCTTCCAACAAAATTTTCACCTATCTCTTGAACCCTTGATGTAGAAAGAACTCAAGAAATTTTTAGATTCAAAAATAATTTTCTAGGTAAGCTATTATGGACGGGTAGCCAATCGAGTTTCTGTTAAGAAAAAGTCATGGAAAATTTTCCTATGAGTAGACTTCGGAAATTTAAATAGGGCTTCCGCAAAGGACAACTACCATGTCCCTCCTATGGAATAACTCTTGCAGACCGTATCAAGAGAAAATACTTTCTCACTTCTGGACAGGTTCTTTGGATATAACCAAGTGTTGGTATCAGAAGAGGATAGACTGAAAACAACCTTCTGAACGAAATGGGGAACATTCTCTTATAAACGCATGCCTTTTGGGCTAATTAACACAGGGATCACCTTCCAAAGAGCCATGCATCTGGAATTTTGAGGACCAATTAACAAATGTGTGGTAGTGTACTTAGGTGACATTATTGTCTACTCCAAGGATAGGGCTGACCATATTTCCCATCTCACAAGAATTTTTAAAAGGTGTCAGAAGTATGGGATATATTTGAATCCGAAGAAGACTATATTTGGAGTAGAGGAGGGGAAAATCTTGAGTCACGTCATTTCTAAGGATGGTATCCATATCGATCCTGAACATATAAAGGCAATCTCACAACTACCACACCCTCATAATAAGAAGGTTATGCAATATTTATTTGGGAAGATTAACTTTGTGAGAAAGTTCACCCTAGATTTTGCAGAGACAATAAAACCCTTGCAAAGTATGATACGTAAAGACGTTGAATTTGAGTGGACTAATGAAGGAAAAGAATCCTTCGAAAAAATTAAAACTGCCATATCACAAGCCCACGTTCTACGCAGCCCGGATTTTAGTAAATATTTTTTCCTCTACACTTTCAAATCGGATCAATCATTAGTTTCAGTCCTTACTCAAAAGGACGATGAAAACAATGAAGCACTTATTTCATTCATGAGCGCCAACTTACAAGGGCAAGAGCTTAATTACCTCGCCATAGACAAGCAAGCATATGTAGTGATCCGAATTATTTTCGACACAAAATGAGAGAGGAGATACAATAAAGAAATGTACAGATATATCTCATATATCCAATAATATAACAAAAATATACCAGAGATGCAACCATAAACACAGAGATACAATAATACACAATTTCTATTAATGAGCGAAATGTACAAAACTGTAGAAATATAGAGTGAAAGACTCGCTAGAATGGTGGCAGCTTATCTCTGAGAAGAGATGTGATGGCTACTCACATTCGCAATAATATGATTACAATGAGGATATAAAGGCCTTTTTATCATAAAGAAAATCCAAAACCCTAACCCCAGAAGATGAAAAGCCAACAATTTTGTGGAGCCCATTTTGGGTAGTTTGGTGTATCAACTTCTCAGGGGTGTAACTTTGGCATACGATCTTCGTTTGGGATGCACAATAGATCATTGGAAAGGTATCATCGAGGAGATTCATTTTGGGGCTCAATAAGAGTCTTTGGATATTTTTAAGGTGCTCAATACCGAAAAAACCTCATTTAGGCCCTCAAAATGGCCTTGAAAGTTTAGGAACCAAAAAAGTGCTAAAAATAGTAAATTGCCAGAAGATTGTTTTGAGATAGTTGGAATAGGTGGGTGGCCACCATTATCCACCTGGATCATGTATTCTACAAATAATTCAAAAATTTTAGATCCTATATCCTAAATAATCATACTAAAGTGATAGTGCCTCATCGCGTTGTCCGATCATTGTTCACTCAACAAGGAATGGGTGAGAGAAGAGGAAATTGGATGGTTTTCATCCAAGAATTCAACCTAGATATAAAACCAGCCAAGATAGTCAAAGGTCAAGGATTGTGCAAACTCGTTGTAGAAGCTCAATACCAATTTGATTTAGAAGATTCTAGTTGGGAAAATGAATTATATCTATGGTGTAGTGAAGTCCTATACTTACCACCCGGCCAAGACTCATGGTATGCAAATCTCTATTATTTTCTCCATCATGGGACATGCCCTAAAAATCTAAATCCTAGAGAAAGAAGATCCCTCAAGATAAAATATGCTTTATATCGTCATATAAATTATGTGCTTTTTCGGATGAAGATCGAGTACTACTTAGATGTCTTGAGTAGGATGATGCCGAAAAGGTATTAAAGGAACTTCATGACAAACCAACAGGTGGGAATTTTCGCAGGGGAAAACATTGCTCATAAGATCTTAAGGGTAGGGTACTACTAGCCCACTTTGTTTAAGGACGCTCACACATAAACAAGAAGATGAAAAATCTATCAGCTAAGCATCGATAAATAGAAGAAGGTGTCTATCCCACTTCAACCAGTAACCATCTCTAGGCCTTTTGAACAATGGGGAATAGATATCATACGAGAAATTAATCCCAACTCTTTTAAATAGCATAAATATATATTGGCAACCACATATTATTTCACAATATGGTCAGAAGCCATTTTTCTCACTCATGTTAATGAAAAGGTAGTGATCTCATTCCTGAAAGAACACTTAATAACAAGGTTTAGAGTACCTTTGTTCCTAGTCTTTGACAACGCTGCTTACTTTTCCTCCACACTATTAACAGAGTTTTCTCTTGAAAATGGAATCATCATAAAATACTCTCTGAACTATTACCCACATGGGAATGGGGTTGAATAATCAACTAATAAAAACCTAGTCAGAATCCTAAAAAAGACTATCTTGGAAAACCAAAGTAACTGGCATAATGCACTTTATAATGATTTATGGGATGACAGGGTGACACCCAAAGAGGCTTTGGTAAATTCTCCATATTTCCTAATATACGGACAAGAATCCATCATCCCAACTATATTATATCTTCCATATTTACATCTCTCCCATGCGTCAAGAGGTCAATCATCATCTAATATGAAGCAGAGAATAGATACCCTCCTCATGTTGGAGGAAGAAAGGGAAAAAGCTATAAGGAAGTTCAGTGATCATCAACATTTGGTCAAAAAATGGTTTGATAACCATAAAGCAAAAAATAAAATCTTTGAAGTAGGAGATTTGGTATTAAAATGGGATAAGATAAATGAACCCAAAGGAAAGCACTCAAAATTTCGGAACCTCTGGCTTGGTCATTTTCAGGTAGCCCAGAAAATTGGGGTTGGCACATATCATTTCTTAAATTTGAGGGGAGAACTTGACGCTCTCTCGGTCAATGGCCAAGCCCTAAAACAATTTTTTTTCTTAACAAAAAACGGGGGGGTGGGGGGTTTGTCATTTTAATACAATAAGGTTAGCTTTCTTGTTTTGGTTTGATGAAGGATTGTTTGGGGGTCAAGGTTTTTTCCTTTTCTAATTTTTTTTTTTATTTTTTTGTTCCATGATTTTATTTTTTTGTTTAACTTTACTATAAGGAAGTGTATGGGTCTTGTTACTTTTCATTTGGGGAAACTCAGCAAAGTAGACTCTGCTCCTAACCTATTATTACATGCAAGGGAAGGAGAGGTATTGTCCCAGCCGCAAGTTTTATTTTTATTCAGAAAATATCTCACATATTTGTGTGAACATAACTCGGGGGCATGGTAGACTGATTGTCATGTGGTCTGATGAAGCTAAGGGAATCATGGTTTGATGGAAAATATGATCTGAATTCCCCAGACATAACAAGAAAAGGACATACTTTTAAAGAAGGTCGAGGAATAAATAAGGGATTTTTATCCTCCTTAATAAATAGTTATCCTCCTCCTAGACTCATTCTTGGTATTTGTGTCTTACAAAAACTATCAAAAGAAATATTTTTCTCAAAATAAACCAAGGTGCAAAATCCAGAAGGGTATGCAGATATCTTCGTCGGGGATATGGATGCTCATTGGAAGCAGAGCAATGTTGTGAAGGGGAGTGTTTGAAATATAAAGTATAAATAACCAAACTTCATCTTATAATTGGGTGCCCCAACCTAGCTTTTGTCTGGTGAATGCATGGATCACTAGTTAAGTGGAAAGAGGATTGAAATTAGCAAAACCCCAAAGGCAAGCAAGGATGCACAAACACGGGAAAATGTGTACGCAATATTGTGGGTAAAGTTTTGGGGAATAGCATTTTGAATTCAAAGAGACTCTCAAACCATTTGCATCAAGGAAGGGAGGAGAGAGTATGTTTTCACCCAGAGAATCACCATTTATTGAGTCCTCAACACACCCTTCAAATTTTCAATTTTTGAGTACCAATTTTCCTTTTAATTATTTCACATCTTCTTCTTTTGGCTCTACATAGATTGCATATTTATCCTTTGTTAAATTTATGCATTTTCTCCTTTGTTTACTTTGCATTTAAAATCTCAAGAAAATGTAAAAACTTATCTTGTTCTGCATCAGAACAGAAAAAACAAAAGAAAGAATTGAAAAACAAGAAAATCGCAACCTTTTCCAAAAAAATGCCTATGAATTCATCGAAGGATGGAGAAAAATAAGTATAAAATAAGTGTTTATGATCGGGATCGAAGGAAAGTTATGTGCATTTAGCAGTGGAACAAATTTCGTCGATCGTCGATAAGCCATCAGTCATCGGCAGAATGTGTTAGCATTTTTAGGAGTCAAAGGATTCCATTGACCATTGCTAGGCCATTGGCGTCGGAAAAAAATCCATGTAATTCAAGAAAAAAAAAAGTAGAGTTCTCACGATGCTGATGAATTATGAGAACCAAGAAATCAATCTTAGTCATCGATCATGTATAAGGGGAAAACTTGGTCGTTGATGTTTACCACCAAGTAGTGTTTATTTTGATGACAAGGTTGGTC
>JZKD02S2340357.1:21512-31690 GCA_000966675.3 Picea glauca
CATCAACATTTGGTCAAAAAATGGTTTGATAACCATAAAGCAAAAAATAAAATCTTTGAAGTAGGAGATTTGGTATTAAAATGGGATAAGATAAATGAACCCAAAGGAAAGCACTCAAAATTTCGGAACCTCTGGCTTGGTCATTTTCAGGTAGCCCAGAAAATTGGGGTTGGCACATATCATTTCTTAAATTTGAGGGGAGAACTTGACGCTCTCTCGGTCAATGGCCAAGCCCTAAAACAATTTTTTTTCTTAACAAAAAACGGGGGGGTGGGGGGTTTGTCATTTTAATACAATAAGGTTAGCTTTCTTGTTTTGGTTTGATGAAGGATTGTTTGGGGGTCAAGGTTTTTTCCTTTTCTAATTTTTTTTTTTATTTTTTTGTTCCATGATTTTATTTTTTTGTTTAACTTTACTATAAGGAAGTGTATGGGTCTTGTTACTTTTCATTTGGGGAAACTCAGCAAAGTAGACTCTGCTCCTAACCTATTATTACATGCAAGGGAAGGAGAGGTATTGTCCCAGCCGCAAGTTTTATTTTTATTCAGAAAATATCTCACATATTTGTGTGAACATAACTCGGGGGCATGGTAGACTGATTGTCATGTGGTCTGATGAAGCTAAGGGAATCATGGTTTGATGGAAAATATGATCTGAATTCCCCAGACATAACAAGAAAAGGACATACTTTTAAAGAAGGTCGAGGAATAAATAAGGGATTTTTATCCTCCTTAATAAATAGTTATCCTCCTCCTAGACTCATTCTTGGTATTTGTGTCTTACAAAAACTATCAAAAGAAATATTTTTCTCAAAATAAACCAAGGTGCAAAATCCAGAAGGGTATGCAGATATCTTCGTCGGGGATATGGATGCTCATTGGAAGCAGAGCAATGTTGTGAAGGGGAGTGTTTGAAATATAAAGTATAAATAACCAAACTTCATCTTATAATTGGGTGCCCCAACCTAGCTTTTGTCTGGTGAATGCATGGATCACTAGTTAAGTGGAAAGAGGATTGAAATTAGCAAAACCCCAAAGGCAAGCAAGGATGCACAAACACGGGAAAATGTGTACGCAATATTGTGGGTAAAGTTTTGGGGAATAGCATTTTGAATTCAAAGAGACTCTCAAACCATTTGCATCAAGGAAGGGAGGAGAGAGTATGTTTTCACCCAGAGAATCACCATTTATTGAGTCCTCAACACACCCTTCAAATTTTCAATTTTTGAGTACCAATTTTCCTTTTAATTATTTCACATCTTCTTCTTTTGGCTCTACATAGATTGCATATTTATCCTTTGTTAAATTTATGCATTTTCTCCTTTGTTTACTTTGCATTTAAAATCTCAAGAAAATGTAAAAACTTATCTTGTTCTGCATCAGAACAGAAAAAACAAAAGAAAGAATTGAAAAACAAGAAAATCGCAACCTTTTCCAAAAAAATGCCTATGAATTCATCGAAGGATGGAGAAAAATAAGTATAAAATAAGTGTTTATGATCGGGATCGAAGGAAAGTTATGTGCATTTAGCAGTGGAACAAATTTCGTCGATCGTCGATAAGCCATCAGTCATCGGCAGAATGTGTTAGCATTTTTAGGAGTCAAAGGATTCCATTGACCATTGCTAGGCCATTGGCGTCGGAAAAAAATCCATGTAATTCAAGAAAAAAAAAAGTAGAGTTCTCACGATGCTGATGAATTATGAGAACCAAGAAATCAATCTTAGTCATCGATCATGTATAAGGGGAAAACTTGGTCGTTGATGTTTACCACCAAGTAGTGTTTATTTTGATGACAAGGTTGGTCATGTCACCTTTTACACTTGTCACATCACATGCCACATGTCTTTCCATGTAGACTACTCGTACCATCGCATCAGCTTACACGTCATCCTTTGAAAAATAGATTCCACGTCATCACATCTACAACATCTTGTATGGTAATAAAGGTCAGCGTCGGATTTTTCTACCAATAGAAGAAGAGAATAAGGGTCAAAGAAAATCATCGATGATGATGCACACATCAGCCATCGACAAGTCTTAACATAATAAAGAACATTTTGTCCCCGATGTCGATACTACGGACAGATCTAGATCGTTTGTTTCCTTTCTAGGTGAATCAAATTCATTCATCTGTTTAAACACAGATCTAGTCGTCGGATGGAGAGTATATCTAAATAACTATTGTAGATGATTACCACGAGGTTTGAAACAATTCCAAAACTATTAAGTCAAAGGTTAGGGTCACCAATGAACACGAAATGTCGATTTTTCTTGCTATGTCATTCCCCTCGAAACCTTCTATACACGTAAAACTTGTTTAAGGATCCCTCACTAAACAATTGTCAGCATCAACAAGATGTTGTCAAAGGAAAATGACACTTAATGAATACTCTTGATATTCGATACTATGCACTGATAAATTAAAATTTTGAAATTGTCTATGAACTAGACATAACAGGCCTCTGCGTTGTCAACTTGCAATACATTAACTCACAAGTGTGACGTAGATCCTGTTTTGATTTCTGAAGATTGCAAAGATCATGTTGCAATCCCTCCAATTAAATACTAGATGGGACAAGATAAGACTATGGGATCCATAAATTTGAATCTGTAATGCCATTTCTTTTCCAATTTCGCATTTTGTTCAATAAACTTGCCTTTCGATCAAGAGGAGGAGATAAAATCCATCGCAGACCCTGCCCCCAGCGTCGGTTCGTGGAAACACTAGTAAGACCATGTTTATCTACAAATAAGGTAAGTGTTAAATTTTGCTATGAATTTTTTCGGTGTTATGAATTGCCAAATTTTCCGTTGTCTACTATAATCGTTTGAGACTCATGGTGGGATTCTCGTGGAGGAAATATGCCTCCTAGAAGGTTAGTAACTAGGCGCTCACCAAGGATACCCAAAGGGAAAGAGGCAGAAGCGAGTGAAGGATCAAGTCTAGGGGTAACAAGAGAGTTGGAATTTGCACCGAAATTAGAACCCATGATTCAAATATCGACCAAGAAGCAGTTCAGTCAACCACCAGTGTTTGAAGATTCAGAGGCAAGCACCACATATAAGGTACTCCTTCCACCTTGGGGTGATATCTATAACAAAATTCATCTGGAATTTTTTCCAAACTTTACACCTTGGAGTGTCTCATGGGTTAGGGACTTAGATGACCATGTTTTTCCAAATATTAGACGGTTGTCCTTAAACAGGGTGGGATGTTGAACTCTTATTTTTCCTTGCATAGAGACCCTAGGATGAATAATTGACCATATAGACACTGATAAATGTGTAATCAATAATGTGGAAGTGTAATGTGTTGGTGTATTCCTTCCGCTAGAGGTACAAAAGTATTACAAGCTCAGAGACCCGGAAGAAAGACTAAATACTGATTTTGTGGTTAAGTTCTATGAACAACATAATACCATCCAATCATTATCTTCTTGGTGGAGAGAGGACAATAAATTCTTAAACATGACCATTGGCTAGTATAGCACAACAAATCTTTGGGAACCATAAATGTACTTAACGGCGTTGATTTGATAATTGTATGGAGAAAAGGATTGTTCAATATTTTCATAAGCCTGGATGCCCCTGGCATATATGGTCATGATTTTTGGAAGTATTTTCAACTAGGGGTCCATTATTTCAAAGAAATTGAGCATCGCTATTCCACATGCTCATAAAAAAAAAAAATTGAAACACCGTCCTTTTTTATGGCATCCTTCTTGCAAGACGTAATATGCACGAGAAATGGTTTCTCGGGTATGAATCTAAGTTGGCATATTGTTGAGTTACCTATACATGTGTATTTTAGCATCCTATGGGAAAACAAGTATAAGAAATTTTACGCTATGATATGTGATGAGTTCATAGCTAGGATAAATTTTATTATTTTTAGACAAAATTGTCGAAGACTTTCAGAAGCAACAAAGAAAATGATATCCAAAGTAGGTCATTGGTATCTAGAAGAGAAGAGCACTTATATCAGGGTTTTTGGAACTACTGGTGCTCCACATATACTCTCATATTGTGTCCTAGACCATTTGGTGTTAGGGAAATATGCTACCAGACCATTTTACAAGGTTTCAATGCCTCTTCAGTGAAGAACAAGAAGAGGGCCTTTATAACCTATGGTTTCCCTATTGGATATTATATAGTTAAAGACACTATGAATTCCAAGTAAGAAGGCCTAATCCATTTGGAATATAGGTTCCCTACAGAGAATTTTTGTAAACATGATCCCAAAGGGCTAGTACCCCAGCACAC
The DNA here is from genome assembly GCA_000966675.3 of Picea glauca. Taxonomy (NCBI): domain Eukaryota; kingdom Viridiplantae; phylum Streptophyta; class Pinopsida; order Pinales; family Pinaceae; genus Picea; species Picea glauca. The sequence goes on from JZKD02S2340357.1 coordinate 25,777, forward strand.
AGGGCAAGTGGTGTCATATTGGCCTTATGCCCATAACAGTTATGAAGATGAGATCTTCACTGAAAATGCTCAATACTGGAAAGAGGTTCTTCAAATAAAATCAAACCCATAAATCACCAGGCTTAAGGCTATGTCAGTGCGAGAAAAATTTGAAACTGTAGAGCGTATAGCAAAGGAAACTATCAGAGCACGAGATGAAGTTAGAGCAGCGGAAGCAGCAAAGTCATCAAGATGAGGAACAATGCTCCTAGCTGAGGCAGAAAGAGTTATGAAAATGATGAGACAAACCCCTTTTCTTCAATATTTAAAACCTCCAAGGATTTTACCAGTTGATACAAACACCCATGAAATCAAGACAAATACTATTGAAGCAGCTCCACTAGAGAGGATCATCACTCATGATGACCAAGTTCGAGACAAACTCATGTGGATCAACCTGCAATAGCTAGAATGCCACAAAGATCGTCAAGGAAACTAGCCAGAACATGTGTATCCCTATTCCTTATCGATTTAATAACCATATATGATGATGATGAAGGCCCGGAAACATCTTACATAGCCCCAGTACCTATCATTTATGAGGTAGAGCTGAGAGAAATGACTTCCCCGACCTTAGAAGGACCATTACAGAATCCAAAAAGAAGGGACATGGAAATTGATATCAGCCATGATATTGTGACTTTCCCAAAACTGGAAACTCAACCTTTAGATGAGGCAAGTTCACCTTGTAATGATGGGGATACTGGTAATGAACAACCTAATGCATAAAGTACCTTCAGAGAAGAAAAGGGTGATGGGAGCATTGAAAAGGGTGACAATTAAGAAGAACAAGAAAAGGGGTATGAACAACAAGAAATCAATGTCCCATCAATAGAAAATACAATGACTACATGATTTCCATCCAATTTCCCACCTCAGACAGTAACACCACCACCAGGAATTGACCAACATAGAGCCTCATCACCAAAACTCACAGAGGACATTCCCTCCAATGAATTGAGAGAGACATCCAACAATACGAAACAGTCACCTATAACTTTGACACAAGAGAAGACTATAACAAAAGAAGGTAGCAGTCAAGTGCCTGCCATGGAAAAAGGGAAGGAACCTCTTACAAAACATTTATATACTTCAAGGAGCTTAGGAAATAACCTATCTTGGGGAGATCAACAAATTCCTCAACCTATTGATGAGGTTGTTTATGTGCAAGTTATCTCTTACGAAATAAAAATAAAGGCGGTAATGAAAATAATTGTCAAAAGAAGGAGGTTCACTTTAGATAGTTCTATGTTCATAACCACGAAAGAAACTTTGTTTGATACAGAAAATACCAAGGTGAGTGAGCTGCTTGGAGTTGGGATGGTTGTAATTGATGCCACCCTAGATAGAGAGAAAATGGATGAACGAGAAGATACTTCTATCTGAAAGGAGTTATATCATCTTCGACATCAAGTGGAGTATTATCAGGACACCACTAAAGAAATAATACTTCTAAAAGGTGATTTCATGGAGGTGTACAGTTGATTCAAATCATAAAGGCATCTTTTCAAAGCTGATATAGCAGATTACTAGGAAGACACTCCTGTGGGACTGGTGACCTACAAAGATATGTGACGGTGGTTTGAAAAGTAATATCAGGCTTTGGAACATATTGAGTACATCAGAGAAGTGCAGACAGATCGAGACATGGAATAACATGGAATAACATGGTATTCGGGTGCTCACAAATTATAGTATCACTAGAATACACATGGCAGCGGAACACTAGATGCAAATGACACAGGAACCTCATCAGAAAGTGAAAGAAAGATGGGAAGAATGTGTGAAGTGTTGGGAGAAAATAAATAAGGAAATGAGAGATATCCATCTACCAGAGTTCGTCTAACCTGAGAACTTCACATACTTGCATGACATAGTCAGGAAACACATTGAACAAGACTAGGTGTGTGAAGTAGAAATCTCATAGATTTTAACCCTTGTCACAGGAAAGATGAAGAAGTTCATGAATCCCCCGATCAGAGCATCGACAGATTTGCAGTGGTTAAGTGCCAAGATGGATAAATATAAGAAATGTGTGGCAGGGATCAAAGAGATCCTTAGCACACCAATGAACCAGCACATGTTTTCTTCTGCAAACACATGCGAAGAGCTATTTTTCCAGTGGTCAGAATATGAGAGGAATAATCTTCTACAGTAAAACATCAAGACAACTAGAGATAACAAGAGAAGTACATGTGGATTAAGTCCGCTTTGTTTTTGTTTACTTGATAAGACTCAACGTAGTAGTTATTTTTAGACAAATTACTTTTATAAATAAATACATCAGCCATGTATTAGGGGCGATGGTTTTTCCATAGAAAAGAGGATTTTATTTTGTAAGAGAATTATTTCTCGGACAAGGATTATTGAATTTAGAAGTTTTGCGTAGAACCAAAAGCGTTTTTTTCATCTAAGCGTTAATGTTATTGAACCTATGATAGAAAATTTCCAAGAATTCAACATTACTACCATACCTCAATCCAAAAATACATTAGCTGACTCATTGGCCATAGCCACCTCAAGGTTGTCCCCCTTAAAGGATTATGAAACCTCTAGATTCACCATAGAATTAATATACAAGCCTTTGGTTCTAGATAACATCACTAACTGGAGGGTAGTTGAAGGAGATGAACAGATTATATATTTTTTTACTAATGAAGAAAATTTTAGAGACTTGGCTATTAATGATGAGGTTTTTCAAAACATTATGACAAAACATGAAAATCGAGACCCTAATTCAACAGGAAGTAACGACCTGGCTCAACCCAAGATCCACACTATGCCTCAGGGAGTGGTTAATATTGAGAACCTATTTGATTTGCCAGAAAAAATTAAGAAACCAAAAAATGTTAAGACCGATAATTCTTGTCCCTCTTATGAGGTCATAAATCTGAGATACATTGAAAACCCTTGAAACATCAACCTCAGAAGATCATTCTCCCCTGGAGAGAAGAAGTCTTACCTAAAATTGTTCAAAGAGTACCAGGATGTGTTCACGTGTTCTTATCAGGAGTTGAAAACATATGACACCAAGATCATTCAGCACACTATCCTGTCAAGACTTGAAGTTAAGCCCTTCTAATAAAAGTTATGAAAATTTCACCCATCTCTTGAACCATTGATGTGGAAAGAAATAAAGAAACTATTAGATGCAAAAATAATTTTCTTGGTAAGGCATTATGCATGGGTATCCAATCTAGTTTTTGTTAAGAAAAAGTTAGGGGAAATTCACCTATGTGTAGACTTCAAAAATTTAAATAGGGCTTCTACAAAGGCCAACTACCTTGTCCCTCCTATGGAACAACTCCTACAGACCATATCAAAAGTAGAGATCTTCTCACTTCTGGATAGGTTCTCGAGATATAACCAAGTGTTGGTATCAGAAGAGGATATATTGAAAACAACCTTTCGAACAAAATGGGAACATTCGCTTACAAATGCATTCCATTTGGGCTAATTAACACGGGTCCACCTTCCAAAGAGCCATGGATGTGGAATTTTTGGGACCGGTTAACAAATGTGTGGTAGTGTACCTAGATGATGTTACTATCTACTCCAAGGACAGGGTTGACCAGATTTCCCATCTCACACAAATTTTTGAAAGGTGTCGGAAGTATGGGATATCTTTGAATCTGAAGAAGACTATATTTGGAGTAGAGGAGGGAAAACTCTTGGGTCACATCATTTCTAAGGATGGTATCCATATCGATCCTTAACGTATCAAGACAATCTCACAACTACCACACCCTCATAATAAGAAGGTTATGTAATCTTTATTTGGGAAGATTAACTTCGTGAGAAAGTTCACCCTGTATTTTGCACATACAATAAAACCCTTGCATAGTATGATACATAAAGACGTTGAATTTAAGTGGACGAATGAAGGAAAATAATCCTTCGAGAAAATTAAAACTGCCATATCACAAGCCCCTGTTCTACGCAGCTCGGATTTTAGTAAATATTTTTTCCTCTACACTTTCACATCAGATCAATCATTATATGTAGTCCTTACTCAAAAGGACAATGAAAACAATGAAGCATGTGTTTCATTCATGAGCACCAACTTACAAGGGATAGAACTTAATTACCCCACCATAGGTAAGCAAGAATATGCAGTCTACTAAAGTCATAGCCTCATCCCATTGTATGATAATTGTTCACTCAAGAAGAAATGGGTGAGAGAAGGGGAAATTGGATGGTTGTCATCCAAGAATTTGACCTAGATATAAAACCAAAAAAGATAGTCAAAGGTCAAGGATTGTGAAAACTTGCCATAGAAGCTCAGGCCCGAGTTGATTCAAAATATTCTAGTTGGAAAAACGAATTATCTATGTGGTGTAGTGATTTCCTATACTTACCACCCAGCCAAGACTCATGGTATGCAAATCTATCTTATTTTCTCCATCATAGGACATGCCTTGAAAATCTAAATCATAGAGAAAGAAGAGCCCTTAGGCTAAAATATTCTCAATACCTCATTACAAATTATGTGCCTTTTCGGATGAATTATGATGGAGTAATACTTAGATGTCTTGAGCAGGATGATGTCGAAAATGTATCAAAGGAATTTCATGACAGACCAACAAGTGGGAATTTCGCAGGGGAAACCATTGCTCATAAGATCTTAAGGCAGGGCACTATTGGCCCACTTTGTTTAGGGACACTCACCCATACACAAGAATATGTAAAACATGTCATATTAGCACCAGAAAAGAGAAGAAGGAATCAATCCCACTTCAATCAGTAACCATATCTATGCATTTTGAATAATGGGGAATAGATATCATAGGAGAAATTAATCCCAACTCTTTTAAACAACATAAATATATACTGACACCACAGATTATTTCACAAATGGTCAGAAGCCATTCCACTCACTCATGTTAATGAAAAGGTAGTGGTCCAATTCCTGGAACAACACTTAATAATAAGGTTTGGAGTACCTTTGGTCCTAGTCTTTGACAACGATGCTTACTTTTCCTCCACACTCTTGACGGAGTTTTCTCTTGAAAAGGGAATCATCATAAAATACTTCATGAACTATTACCCACACAGGAATGGGGTTGTAGAATCAACTAATAACAACCTGGTGAGAATCCTAAAAAAGACTATCGTAGAAAACCAGAGACATTGGCACAATGCACTTTATAATGTTTTATGGGTTGTTATAGCAAGATTTGCCTCCCCCTATGCAACTTGCTCATAAGGCCTTTTCCATTTACCTATGCAGACTTTAAGTCCCCTTTTGTACTTCCCAAATCTAAAAATCATATGTTTCCACATATACGTGGCCTATCACTAATACAGCACGCATATATGCAGGTTTCACCACTATAGACCGCGTACATCAAGTTTGGTGCTCAAAATTAAAAATTGTGTCGGGTTTCCATGTCACATCACGATATCCATGATCCTTGACCTTCCATATACTGGAAACATTCTAACTCGGCCCTTCAGTTCCATTGGAAGGCTATAAATGGGCCATATCCAAACTGTGGAAGAGGAGAAGAATTCAAATTTTGAGAGCAAAGTTACTCGGGAGAAATTATTCACTTCATATTGAGTCTTCATCCCTTTGTCCTTTAAAGTTTGAACGCATTGTTCAACCCCCAACCTCTTCCCTATTTGATGGAGAATCTCATTGTCTCTCGTATATGAGCTTGCCTTTGGTGGAGGATTGAAGTGGTGGAGGCCCAGCTAGAAGGGACTTAGTTTCTCGGTTTTGAGACGTGCCGACATGGAAGTTTGTCACTTGTATACTTTTGTTGATCATATTTTAATAGAAATACTCTTTTCTCGTCCAATTAATATCTTACAAATATTTGAATTGTTATTTCATGGGAATATTTGTTATGAATTTTGATGGATTATGCTA
>JZKD02S2340390.1:8406-31687 GCA_000966675.3 Picea glauca
TACTAATGAATCATTTGTCCAGTGGTTTTCTAATTCTATGCAAACAGAATTTGAAATGTCCATGATAGGGGAACTGTCATATTTTCTTGGCTTACAAGTAAAACAAAGCTCTGCAAAAATTTTTATTTCTCTAGAAAAATATTTGAAAGAGATATTGAAGAAATTTCAGATGGAAGATTCCTCTACAGTCAGCACACCTATGGTGGTTGGTTGCAAGCTGATCAAAGATGATATCTCACATGATGTTGATCAAAGGACATATTGTTCAATGATAGGTAGTCTTCTGTACATCACAACATCTCGTCCTGATATAATGCAAGTTGTTGGAATGGTAGGTCGTTTTCAGTCTGCTCCTAAACAAAGTCACTTGGTAGCTGTCAAAAGAATATTCAAATATCTGAAGGGAACAATGACATATGGACTGTGGTACCCTAGAAATCAGAATTTCCAGTTAATTGCTTATTCAAATGCTGACTGGGCAAAAGGTGTTGATGAGAGAAAAAGCACCAGTGGAGGAGCATTTTTCCTGGGTGACTCATTAGTTTCATGGCTTAGTAAGAAGTAAGGATCTATTTCCTTATCTACTACAGAGGCATAATACATTGTTGTTGCTACTTGCTGCACACAAATTTTATGGATGATACAAACTCTTGAAGATCTGAAGGTAACTTACACTGATCCTATTCCAATTCATTGTGATAACACAAGTTCCATTAGTGTCTCCAAGAATCCCGTTCTTCATTCCAAGACTAAGCATATTCCAATCAAGTATCATTTTCTCCGAGAACAAGTTACAAACAGAATTGTTCAGCTGAGTTATATTCCTTCCAAAGAACAGATTGCTGATATCTTTACTAAACCATTAGCAGCGACCCCTTTTGGATACCTTCGTCAAAAGTTGGGGGTTATAATATCTGGTGTTTAATATGTTCACCTGGTCAGGGGGAGTACTTATTGAATATCTGGTGTATTCCCAATTTTCTTATAGTCGATAGGGGGAGTATGCTTTTTTGGAACAGATCAGGGGAAGATTGTTTCTTCTTTGACATTGATGTCAAAGGGGGAGAAAAGAGTAGGAGAGAAGATCTGAATACATGTGGGTGCTTGGAAGATCTGAATTGTGTTGCCATCAATGCCAAAGGGGCAGATTGTTGGCAAATATTTAACATACAGTTAACAGACAGCGAATGCTTGTCATTGATGGCAACAATGAAGATGACATGAGAACAACAAGTTTGTAATTGACAGGCAAACAGAAGATAAGTACAGAGAGGTGAATGATCGAAAGCAGTGAAAGATCGAAGGCAACGAAAGTTTGTGAAGAAGAATCTCTGATCGTTGAAGAGGGAGACAGATCTCAGTCGTCAGATCCGAGAGCAGGGTCCAACCACCGTTGTATCGAAGAGAACCTGCACGGTCTTTAAACTGCAAGGAGAAGCGGGTGTAATCACAATATGCAAAATCGTGACTGAATCTGGACCGTCAAATCAAGAAATAACCTGGACCGTTGATTACAGCCCATATCGGAGTTTCGCGAATCGCGACATAGAGAAACAAAGAACACAATGCAACAGGAATTCTGATTTCACGATATGCGATATCGCGATTCAATCACAGCCGTGAAGACAAGATCTGACCTGGACCGTTGGTTTAATCCCTTATCGGAGTTACGTGAATCGCGATGTGGAGGGGCAGAACAAACTATGCAACATTTACAAATTGCCATAGGTGAAATCGCGATGTAACAACAATCGTCAGATCAAGAAGTGATCTGGACCATTGATTCGAATTCTTTACTGAATGTAGAGAATCGGTAATTCGAGTTGACAAAAAAGCTGATCATCTAGAGTGTCGAAATCACGATGAGTAATATCCCGACTTAATATGAACCGTCAGATATAGATATAATCTGGATCGTTGATCTGATTTCATTATGGAATTTCCCAGATCGAGATTTGGAGGTGACAGGAACATTGAACATAAGGAATTACGAATTCGCGATATGCGAAATCGCGAAAGAGCCTTTCACATAAATCCTTGGTCACATCCCTTGGTCACGAGAAGAGAAGGAGTCAGTCCAGATAAGCTCCATTTCGGAGATCGTGACATGCAGTGTCGAGACACTTGGGCACAGGAATGCCAAAATGCCGAAATCTGTTTTAAAAAGGCAAGAATAATAAAGGTCATCCAATGGTGTGGATAAAACTTGAATGTAATCGGAGGGTTATTGTTCTTTCTCACAGATTAACTTTTTCAGTTACAAATCCGTTAGTGAAACAGACTCATGATTGCAAATTAGTTGTCGATCAGTTGGCGTTTCGGTTGGCTGGACAGTTGTCGTCATTTTGCCCAAGGAGTTGGGAAGTAGAAACGTCATGCTCGTGTGTATAAAAGAATATGAAACAGACTGTGTCACGTTGGCGGTTCTGGATAGGAAAGGATTGAAACATTAAGAAAGAATACAGAAGAGGATGCATGGTAGGAAAGGGAGTAGATGTGCAGAGTGAAATGGAACGTGGAGAAGAATAGTAGAGCAAGAGAAAACGCAGAGCAGAATAACTGAATGAGTTGAAGAAGAGCAGAATGAGAGTACAAGTTTATGCAGAGCAAACCTGCTAAACAGATAGAGGAAGAGAAGATTTGCAGAACAATTTGTGGAAAGATCAGACTTACAGAACAAAGAAAGGAAGGTAAGAATTGATTTATCTGAGTAATTGTCTGTGTATTCATTATTTGATATTCAAGGGTGGTTGGGAGGTGCTCGGGAGGACTGTTTTCCTCAGAGGTTCAAGTGGGAGCTTGAACACAGGAAGTTGTAGCTTCCATCTGGTTGCAGCCAGAGAAACTAGGGTGGCAAGGAGGTGCAAGGGAGAACTAGTGTTCTCTGTTATGCAGGTTGGAGCCTATGTAACTAGAAGTTGGTGTTGGAACATTCAGAAAGTTGGTGCTTCCATCCAGTTGGTGCTAGAATATTCAGGGAGTGGGTGCTTCCTTCTAGTGGGTGCTAGAGAAACCAGAGAGTTGGTGCTCTCAAACAAGTTGCAGCTTGTAAAATAGAGGTAGGAGCCTGACATTGAGTTGGTGCTCAATTGTAAATGATGTATAGAACTGAAAAATACTGCCTATGATTTCGAAGAAGAAGAGGTTTTCTCCCTTTATGGGTTTCCTCGTGAAAATATGTCTCTGTGTGTACTTTATGTATGACTGATGGTCTTTAATTTTACTGTCCATATGCTGTATATTGTTAATGATCACTTGAAGGAAGATTAAAAATATTTAAAAGGTATAAAATTGTTTAAGCTCATAAACAACTGATTCACCCCCCCCCTCTCAGTTGCTTTAGTATTTCCAACATCTTCCACTACCTTATAAACGTCACGTTTGATGACTTCCCAATAGGATTTGAAGAAATTCACTGTGAAACCATCTGGGCCTGGGGATTTTCCATTGGGCATTTCCTGGAGTGCTTAGTCTATTTCCTCCTTTGCAATGGGCTTGTTCAGGTCATTATTTTTTTCTTTTGTTACTAGGCGAGGGATATGCTAGATTACCTTTTGTATGGTCTCTGTTCTATCTTGGTTAGGTTCCTGGGCTATCCCGTGGAAGTGGTTTACTAGAGTTGTTTCGATGTCCTTATGTGACTCTCTTTCTATGCCATCCTGGTCCCTAATCTTCAAGATTTTGTTATGGGATTTTCTGGCCATGGTTGTTCTATGAAAAAACTTGGTGTTCTATTCTCCTTCCTTTAGCCATATGATTTGAGACTTTTGTCTCCAGAGAGTCTCTTCTTCGTGGCATCTCTCATCCCATTCCTGGATTATCTGGATCTCCTCCTTTTTTCGCTCCTCATTGTAGCCCTCTGAAATGCAGGTTTCCTGGAGCTTTTTCATTTTTTCTTCAATGTTGTTCTTCTCTTGGTTTATATTCCCAAAAGTGTTCTTGTTCCACTCCTTGAGACTATATTTGATATGTTTTAGTTTCTTATAGAGTTTGAACATCCTTGTTCCTTGCTGTGGTTGCTCCTCACGCCACCACTGTTTGATTATTTTCTTGAAAGTCGGGTGTTCAATCTAGAATTTCTCAAATATGAAGGGTTTGTTCTTTGGTGTGGTCTGGAAGGTTGCTTCCAGTTGTACTAGCTAGTGATCAGATCCCCCCCATGGGAGGATGTTGCAGTCTAAGGTTATCCCCTGCATAATGATTGAGTCCGACACTAGGAGTCTGTCGATTCTTGTTGCTACCTCATGCCAGCTCATTCGCTTATTGTTCCAGGTGGACTGGCCATTATTGGTTTTCAGATCTACCATCTCCATTGTGTCTATGAATTTTGAGAACTCCTCTGCATCTCTATCCAATCTTCTTGTACCTCCTTTTTACTTTGCAAGTGATGTGATGATGTTGAAATCTCGGGCTAGGATCCAATGGAGGTTGTTGGCTCGGTTTTTAAGATCATCTAGGTCTCTTAGCATTCCTCTCCTATCCTATGACACTTGGGGTCCATACACATTAGTGCATAAAATCACCTCTGTGTTCCCAATGAGTTGCATGTAGATCGTAAGGGTATGCCTTGTCACTTCGGCTGCTATTAGGCTTAGTACTTGTGGGTTCCACAGTGTGAGGATACCTCCCGCCATTTGGTGGCCTCCAATAGCCACCATCTTGTACTTGTTCCATTATTGTTGAATGATTGTTTCCATTCTGTTTGTATTACACTTGGTCTATTGAATAAAACAAAGATGTGGTTGTTCCTATTTTAGTCTATTCCTAAGGGTACGTTGCTTTCTTGGGTTGTTTAGGCCTCTTATATTCCAAGTTATAACCTTCATTTAAACATGCAGGGGGGAGTTGGGGAAGATTTTTTTTTATCTTATCCAAGTTTATCAGTAGTGCTCCAAGCTCCTGCAGTGCTACACTATTTGATTTCCTGCCTTTTTTCCTCCGCGCCTACTTGGGTGAGAGTTGTGGTTGTCCCTCGCCACCTTTGACTCTTAGGTGTCCAATATCCCCATGTATACGCTTTAGGCCTCTATCTTTGGCTTCCTCCCTTAGGAGGAACAAGTACTGGATGTGGTCAAGTTGCTCTATTTGTACATTGTCTACTCCCTGTCTTTACCATTGCTCCAATATGTTAGTGAGATCTATCCATTCCCTTTCCACAAGGTCTCTGATTTCTGGATCTTATGTGCCTACTTTTCTTGGTGGCATTTCCATCTCTCCCTCTTCTTGTTGCATGGGGGTGTTGTCGTCTTTGATTTCTCCTTCCATCGGAGTTGCGCAGCTTCCCTATTCCTTCTGGTTATTTGGTCGGTTGGTGGGCTCATTAAGTGTTTGTTCTCTGACTTCCTAATCTTTTTTCGTATCCTTATTGGATTATTCCCCTTGATTGGTTTTATCCCATCCTTACAATTTATTCCGGACCTATGGCTTATTTCCTTCTTGAGCTTTTCTCTTCTTTTTTTTGGCTCTGCTTCTAGGGTTTGGTTTAACAAACCCATCCTCATCCTGTTGTGGTTTGGGGTTTTCCATTTCCTATTTTTTATTAAGAGGCAATTCCCTGATCAAGTGACGATGTTCATGGAACCTTCTACATCTAAAGGGGATATGTTAATAATCGATGTTTTGGATCGATTCCTCACCCTGAATTCTAGGCTTATGGCTTCTGGGAGTACTCTCGACACATCCATCTCTATACATATTCTTGCATAATATTTGTATCTCCCTTTCAGGGTGGATTCTGTGGTCTTTGTATGTTTCCCTAGTTTATTCCCTATTGCTTCAAAAGTAGAGGGTAACTAGTAGTCTAAAGGTAGGGAGTAGAGTCTCAACCAGAACAATACCTTTTTTAAGGTCTCTTTTTTCTGGGGAGAAATTCTCCTTCCATGGCTGCATGTATAGTCCTATTGATGCATGGAAGTATGACCTTCATTCAAATACTCTATCTCTATCTTCTAGGTTTCTGAATATTGTTATGAAGAAACCTTTCAAGCCGATATGGAGCTCCACTTCCCCATTTGGCTTCCAGTGATATTTGATCCAGTTGCGCAATGTTCTTTCGGTGGGCCACAAGCCCATATATTTGTAGATTAGCGCATGTGCCTTCATTTGATACCTATAGAGTTGCATCTGCGGATCCTCTAGTATCACCTTGGCTATCAATGCTTATTTGGGTTTGCATAGGTTGCACCCTTCTGCTTGGTTGGTCTTCGTTGTGTCTTGTTTCTTGTTCTGGGTTTCTCTGGCCTCCTCTTCCATGCATTCAATTTTTCCCTGGTTACTTTCCTGACCTTTTCCAGGGTCATATCCCGAGGTGCCTGTCATTGGTGACTTGAAAAATATGCCCCTTAGCCCTTTCCCTCTATCTACCACTAATTGTTTGTATGAGGGGGTACCCTTACCCCCCCTTGGTTGTGACTATCAAAAACCCTAGCTTGCGGTTGCTCTGAAAAATATGGTGCCCTTTCTTGAAAGTATTCAATAAGATGATAATTAAAATCATTATTTAGGACAATATTTTTAGTACAACGTTTTATTTTTTTAACTTATTATTATATATTTCATTTATTTAAGGTTTGGTTTATTTTAAAAAACAAATTAAAAAAAAATAAAAATCGTTAAAAACTATGCTATCATAAATCACTACCAATTTATAATTAATCATTACTATTATTTTAATAAAATTAAATATCTTTATATAAAGTTGATTTTGTAATTCTGGAAATAAATTGTGTATGAAGTTTTTAAAACATTCAACTTTTCTAGTGAACACCCATAATAACAGACTCTTGAAGAAAAAGTATAAAAAGAGTGTTGGGATGGGGGCTATATAAAGGTGAAGATAATATGACCCTTAGGGAAAAGGATACACATATCTATTATATCTGTTATAAATTAGTGGTTGTGAAAAAAATGAGATTTGTTTTGTTATAAAGGAGTTTTACAGCGTCATTGATGTTTTTTAGATTTGGAGAGATTTTTTGAGGTGGGATTTGAAGTATCTCACAGTTTGGTCAATGTATAATTTGTTATAGGAGCAAGGAATTTGGTAAACTCCCAAGCCAAGGGTTGGGTCAGATATATCCTTAGTACATATAAAAGATTGTTTGACAGTTTTTAAAGGCTTGAAGATGGTTTTGATATTTTTTTTAGCAAGAATTTTGGATATGTGATTCTTAGTGCCTTGAATGTAGGGGAGAGAAAAATACGTTGGGGGAGAGGACCAAGAAAAAATCGACTTAGGATTGTAGGATGAGCAAAACGTTTTGTGTAACATTATCAAAATTTAATATTTTCATAATTCCTCAACATTATGAGGAAGTGTGAAAATCTACATACTTTAGTCTTTATACAAATTGTTTATAACATTATTAATAAAATTCTAAATCTAGATAATAAAATTAAACTTGTATATTTTATAATAAATTTAAATTCACTTTGAAATAAGTGTCTAAATGATTAAGGATTAACTATTAAATTATACAAATTATTTAAAACATTGTTAATGAAATTCTAAACCGAGACAATAAAATTAATCTTGGATATGTTATGATAAATTTAAATTCACTTTGAAACAAGTGTCTCAATGATTAAGGATTAATGATAACTGGTGTAGTTGACAACTTTAATGATCTGTATTAATGATTGTTATTTAAGGATTTCTTTTAAACTACATAACATTATTCCTCCATATCTGTAAGCTTAGTTTATAAACAATGATTTGGGCTTTGGGTGATTTGTCCTAATGTTGAAGGTTTAGAGCTTGAATTTTGAAGTGGAAAAATTTAGTGGAAACAAAAAAAACTTTGAGCTCTGGAAGTTCAATATGTGAGATCTTTTGGTGCAACAAGGGTTGCAAAAAGTGTTGGAGGGAAGGAAAAAGTAATTGTCCAGCATGATGAATGAGGAATGAGAAGAATTGGACACAATGGAACAAAACAATAGATGAAACCACAACACCATAATAATACCTTTATTGATAGGAAACAATGTTCACTTTCCTCTTCGGGGGGGAAATCTCCAACAGAGAAGAGTTTTATTACAATAATTATCAAGGAAAAACTTCTCATACCCTCTACTCCTATTTATACTAAAATTGTCTATCCAAAAGAACAATCTAGAAGAAGATCCTTCTAGAAACATAAGCTTCTATTAGGTCTTCTTACATTTGACTTATTCTTTTTTATTTCTAGGCCTTATTAATATTGGCATTTATTACATGGAAATATATTACTCTACATACGTGAAGGTTTAGGGAGGTTAGGTCTATGACATGCCCTCCCCCTTAAAAACAACCTTGTCCTTAAGGCTTGAGATGAAGAAATTGTTGCATAATGGTAGCTGGCTACCAGGTGCCATCTGTTGGAGTTGTACCTTTCCACTGCACGAATACTTCCTTGATGGTGCGTTAATGAAGACGATGCTCGCGTCTGTCCAAAACTGCTTATGGTTGCAACCAAATGGATCCTTCTTCATCCAAATCAGGAAGGCTGGTTTGAGTTTGGCACATAGTTCCAATCACATTTTTTAAGCAAGAGACATGAAAAACATGATGGAGCTTAGAATGACTGGGAAAAGCTAACTGATAGGCCAGTTGTCCCACGCGCTTGAGAAATTTATAAGGACCACAAAATTTAGGATCCAGTTTCTGAAAATCGTTGGCCTTGAGTGAAGTTTTCTTATAAGGTTACAGTCGATGAAACACCTGGTCTCCTTCAACAAATTGATGTTCAGAGTGACCTTGATCTGCTTGTTGCTTCATGTGATTCTAATCCATGGACAAATTCTCTTTGAGGGTAGAAAGAATATCCTCTCAAACTGTAAGATTTTGGTCAACCGTCTAGACCTTCGAGACACTTGGCATGTATGAGAGAACTAAAGGTGGATTTTGTCTATATATTGCTTCAAAAGGAGTCATGTCGGTAGTTATATGGTAAGAAGTGTTGTACCACCATTCATCTAGTGGTAATGATTGAGCCCATTGTTTTTTCCTTTCAGATGAAAAACACCTCAAATATGTTTCCAAACACTTTATCACAACTTCAGTTTGACCATCAGTCTGAGGATGGTAGGCTATGTTGAGATGCAATTGGGTTCCCTATAGCCTGAACAATTATTTGCAAAAATTGTTGGTGAAAGTGGAATCTAGATAAGAAACAATAGAATGAGGCATGCCATGAAGCTTGAATACATTATCCACGAAAAGTTGAGCCACAATGGAGGTGATAAATGGGTGTTGAAGAGCCTAGAAATGAACATACCTGGAAAGAAGATCAACAACCACCATGATGACTGAATTATTTCCTAATTTAGGTAAGCCCACAATAAAATCCATAAAGATGTCCCTCCAAATAGCAAGTGGATCAGAATCAGTTGTTGTGTGCCAGGAGCGTTAACTGTTTCTCCCTTGTTTCATTAACAAAAATCAAATTCTTCCACATAAGTGAGAACATATTGTTCCATACCATCCCAGAAAAAAGAACATTTGACCCGGTCATAGGTTTTGGTAAACCCTGAGTGCCCAATTGTGGGTGTAGCATGAAGCTCAGAAAGCATCGTGGATTTATGTTGTGATTGTTTACTTAAATACAAACAAACTTTGTAGTCAATCTCATCATTTTTCCAAGAGTACCTGGGGGAAACTGAAGGATTGTCTTGCAATTGTTGGATCAAATGAGAAATTTTCGGATACGGTAGCCATTCCTAGCAAATAGATTGGAGTCAATATGGTACAATGGAGAGGGAAAAAGGGGACCCTTCATCTTCATATTTTCTTGAACGAGCATCAACAACCACATTTTATTTTCCTTTCTTTTAAATGATCTCATAATCATATCGAAAGAGCTTAGTCACCCATTTTTGTTGCTCCGAGAAGGAAGGGCGTTGCTCCCAAAAATACTTGAGGCTTTGATGATCTGTTTTAATTTGGAAGTGTTTCCCCAATAGATAAGGGTGTCATAGATCCATTGCATGCAGAATAATCAACATTTCCTTTTCATAAATTGATTGGCCCAAATTTTTCTCTGACAATTGTTTTCTGGTAAAGGCCAAAGGTTGGTCATCTTGCATAAGGAATGCTCCAATTCCTCTCCAGGAAGCATCACATTCTAGGACAAAGATCTTTGTGAAATAAGGAAGGGACAGGACCGGAATGGTGCAGATATCCACCTTCAAGGTTTTAAAGGCTTGATCGGCTGTGGGATTCCAAGTGAAAGAATTTTTTTTAAGGAGGGCAGTGAGAGGCACCACAATCTTTCCATAATTATTAACAAACTTGTGATAATATCCTGTAAAAACCAGAAAACCACAAAACATTTTGAGATTATTTGGGTGATCTGGATTTTATCAGCAGAATGAAATGGATACATATTATTATCATAATATGTTTAACACAAAATAACATATATACAATAAAAAAAAAAATCTATTCAATAAGAAAATAAGATGAAACTGTAAAATGCAACAAAAAACAAGCTTACTAGAATGGTGGTGGCTTATCTCTGAGAAGAGATGTGATGACTGAGCTCATTGTAAAAGATGATTACAATGAGGCTCTCAAGGATTTTTTACAATAAACAGGAATGTCAAAAACCCTATACATCCAAAAACCTAACCCTAGGAAATGAAGCGTCGAAAGTCATGTGGGCCCCGTTTGGGTAAGTTAGTACATCAAATTCTCAAGGTCATAATTGTTTCATACGATCTCCGTTTTAGGCGCACGATAGACCGTTGGAAAGGTATATCCGAGGAATACACATGTTTCCTATGGAGAGCCTTAAAAACATTGTTTAGGGTCTTAAAACAACCTCAAAAGTTAGGGACCCAAAAACTAGAAAAAAACTATCGAACTAGAAAACTGCCAAAATGAGCTAGTTGGAATAGGTGGGAGGCCACCGAAATCCATCTGGATCAATCCTCCCACCTTACGAATAAATGGTCTTCATTGCATTGAGTTCCCCCTTAGATGAGGAAATTTATGTTGAATTTTGACCTGGGTGAGGCACTTCCCTTGGTGCAAGAGCTGCCCTGCTTTTACAACTTGATAAAGTTGGATCCCTTGCTGGAAAGTTCCCTTGACCTGTTTGTCCACAATATGATCATTGGATTCCTGTTGTATGCATTCTGGGTTGAGCTCTGTTTGTGTCAGTTTTTCTGATATCTCTTAGGTGTCCAATAATGGTGGTAAATAAGGTCGAAGGATATCCACGTTGAAAACTGGGTTCTGGCCACAAAAAGGAGGAATGTTGATCTCAAAACAATTATCACCCACAACCTTGGTGATGGTGTACGACCCATAACGTAGTGGGAAAATATTTTGATGGGGTTTGGTAAGGCATTCTTTCTGCAAATGAAACCAAACTTTGTCTCCGACCTAAAACTTATGTGGCACCCGATGTTGATCATCGTGTTGCTTGTACTTGTCATTGGACTTATGTAAGATATCCTGAACCTGTTGACGAATGTGCTAGATACACTCAATGAACGGGGTGGCTTTGTCAGCTTTAGTTGGAGCAGTAGATGAGTCGGTTGAGGTGACTGCAAGGGGTAGTGAAACATCTATTGGACCCAATAGTTGGAATCCCAACCCCACCTAAAAGGGGTTGTGGCCAATTGAGCTATGCAAGGCTCGGTTGTAGATATGTTGGACATAGGTAAGACTCTCATTCCATGTGCGAGGGTGCTTAGAATTATACATGTGTAGGATATGCACGATCATTCGATTTTGGACCTCAGTTTGGCCATTTGTTTGGGGGTGGAAGGTCCTGGATTTGCTGAGCCTAGTTTACAGCAGTGACCAAAGGCTTGACTAGAATTTGCTGATAAATCGACTGTCCTGATCTGAGACAATGATTTGCGCGATTCCAGAATGTACCCAAACTCGTTCAAACAAGAGCTTGGCAGTGGCCTTTGTTGTGATTCTCTTCTTGTAAGCGACTAGAATCGTCATCTTAGAAAAGCGATCAACAACCAAAAAGACATAGTCATTTCCCCGCTTGGTGGACGAGAGGCCCGACATGTATTCCATGGAGATGGATTCCCATGGCCTGTCAGGAGTAGGAAGAGGGGTGTACATGCCCTTTTTCTTAGTGGTCGGTTTGGCAATAACACGGGCCATGAAATACCTGAAATACTTCTTGACCTCCTGTTGAAGTTTTAGCCAACATAAATGTTTCTGTACCATTTTCATTTTCTTTTCAACGTCAAAGTGTCCTACCACCCGATTTTAGTGGGCTTACCAGATCATCTTCACTCGCTCACTTGATGGAATGAAGATATGGCCCATATGCACAACAACCCATCCTGAAGATGTAAATTAGAGGCAACTGCGTTTTTTCCCAACATTTGGTAGGTGGTGGTGAATTTCGGGTCTGTCTCATAGATTTCGGGCCATCCAGAGGTCTCATGGCCACAATAGTCTAACATCATGGTGAGTGTCGTGACTGGCGGTCTGCTGAGGCAATAAACGACAAAGTTGGTGCTTCATGTTTTATACTTCATGTTGAGGTGGAATTGCTACAAGTATGTGGACAATTTCTGATGGCGGTCATTCTGCAATTTTCCTTATGCCTGCATGAAGTGAAGTGACTTATGATCAGTGTGGATTATTGTCTCTTTCCCAAGAATGTAATGTCTCCATTGGCGACAAAATTTCACAATGGAGCACATTTATTTTTCGTAAGTAGGGTACTTATGAACAAGATTTGATATTGTCTCACTATGATAGGCCACAGGGTGGTAGTGTTGAGTGAGAATGTCGTCCACAGAATAGTTTGAAGCATTTGTCTCGATCTCAAAGGGTTGTTGTAGGTACGGTAGTGAAAGTATTGGGGCTGAGCACACGTGTTGCTTCAAATCATCGAACGCTTGTTGTTGGGACTGCCCCCACACAAATTTAACCTTACCACCACCCATGGTTACTTGGTTGAGGGCCCATGCAATATGGGAGAAGC
Source organism: Picea glauca (assembly GCA_000966675.3). Lineage (NCBI taxonomy): Eukaryota > Viridiplantae > Streptophyta > Pinopsida > Pinales > Pinaceae > Picea > Picea glauca. The sequence continues at coordinate 21,351 of JZKD02S2340390.1, forward strand.
TGAACATAAACCTGTGGTAGAAATTGGAAAGGCCCAAGAATATTTGAAGCTCAGTGAGTGTGGTTGGGGATGGCTAGTCATGGATGACTTGGATCTTGGTTGGATCCACATGTACAACATGTTGATCAACGATGTAGCCTAGGTAATGGACCTTGTCCATTTTGAAGGAGCATTTTTCAAAGTTGGCGTATAGCTTTTGCTGTCGCAGGGTGTGCAAAACCTACTGAATATGCTACAAGTGTTCTTCCAAAGTCTTGTTGTAAATGAGAATGTGATCCAGATACACCACTACAAAATTATTGGTGAATGGTCACATGATATCATCCATCATCCTCATGAAAGTGGCTGGAGCATGTGTCAATCCAAAGGGCATGACCAACCATTCGAAAAGACCTTACTTTGACTTGAAGGTGGTCTTCCATACATATGTATCTTCTATCGGGACCTGGTGGTATCCAGACTTCAGATCAATATTACTAAAGTATTGTCCCCCGTGAGATGATCAAGGATGCCGTCGATTCGGGGAATCGGGTAGCGGTTTCTGATGGTGATTTTATTAATGGATCGTTAATCAATGCAGAGTCGTTAGGTTCCATATTTCTTTAGTACCAACATTATTGGTCTCCCTCAAGGTGATGAGATAGGACAGATGTGCCCCTTGAGGAGTAGTTCTTGGATCTATCACTTGATCTCCTGATTCTGTAACATAGAGCGACGATAGACTGGCCCATTGGGAAGCGATGCATTAGGGGTTAGATTAATGGGGTTCTTGACCTGACAGTTCTTAGGTATCACGATATGTGAGGAGAATATATCCGAGTATGCTTCCACGACCTTATCCACTTCCTTTTGTTGTGTGGAGAGGTCGGTCACGGAGACCCTGGATGTGGCTGTGATCTTTCGCTCATTCTGAGAGTGGATCATGAAGAATAAAAACTTTGTCGTTTGAGAGATGACCTTCCTACATTTCTTGGCAGAGATCAAGGAAATAACACTAGGTGGGACTGCCTCCGGTATCTTATACAATTTCTTGTTCAAAGTAATAATAACACTACAAAGCCTAGACTCATATACAACATGGTGTTTCCATAAATATGGTTGTTCCAAAAGAACATTACAAACTTTGAGAGGGGAAACATCACACAATACCTCATATTTTAATGTATTGATGTCGTATGACAGGCGACATTGTTGGCTGATGCGGATGTCACATTTTTGGCGGAGCCATCTGATGGTGTAGGGCTGCGGGTGCGGCATTTTCTACGAGGTGAGTCGCTTGACAACCTATACTGATATGAGGTTCTTCTAGATACCTCTATCAATGATGAAGTACAATGGGGTACCCTTCACCCACATCTGTGAATGAAAAAGGTGCTCGCCTTCCTCTAGCTCATCTGGTTCACCTGGTTGGAGCTTGGTTGTAGCAACAGTAGCACTGGGTTCTACATCAATGATCTGTCTCCCCCTTTCTAGTTCTGAATCAGAGTCAGAACCCACATCTGATTCAAAGGATTTCACATTAGCCACCAACGACTTCTTTGAGCGGTAATCAACAATGTTATGCTAGGGGATCTTACAGAAGTCACACCACTTCCCGGTATCTTTCTTTGTCTTTTCGGTATCCTTCTTTGCTTGTGTCCTGGAATGGTTTTCCTGAGGCAGTCTATCTTTTCTATGTCATTTTTTCTGCGGGTTGGGACCACCCTTTCTTGGATTTTCTTGTGAGGGGTTCCTAGGTCCAAATTTTTGTGTCTCTTGTTTGAGATTTTACTCGATTTTGATAACATATTGCTAGGCCGCACCCAAGGATGAGATGTCCAGAAACTCCATTTCGGCATAGATGTATCTATGCAGACCTATGTGATACTTGAGCACCAGATGTCGTTCATAATATTTGATACCCAACATGGTGTGCAAGGTATGGAAGATATTTGTGAACTCGAGCACTGCTTGGTCTCTTTCCTACCGCAGTGTGGTCCATTTTGTATATAGATCATCATAACTTCCAACTGGGTGGTATTGTTTATTAATAGCATCCATGAAGGACTCCCATGTAACCACGACTGTAAATAATGAGGGTTCCTCTGTTTCCTTCTGCTTTTTGTTCCTGAGATTGATTCTAATGCTTAAAGAATAATGTCAAGCATCATAGGTTTTAAATGAAATATTTTTATGAGTTCCTTCTCTACCTTCATTTTTTTAGGAAAAGATATTTAAATGAAATTAATTATAAGACAATACAAAGGTTGTATCTCGTTATATTTGTCACAAATACAATATCAAATGATGTAGAAATATTTACAAAACTGTTAAACAAAGTCAGATTTCAATTATAGATAAGTCTCACCTTGTTTGCAGTAGAAGATGCACCCTTGAATAGGATATAAAATGTAGTAATTCACACAGATCATAGATCTTTTTTTACTCACAGTAATAAAAGAGGAAAAATTGTTTACTGAATGAATTGTTGGTATAATATGATCGCATTAAAAGTGATACTAAATTGCAATCAATCACTCTTCAAGAATTAGAGAAAGAAATTCAGAGAAATGGAAACACAAAGGGATCACATAACTCAAATTGAACAAAACATAGAATCTTTGTACGCACTTGTATTAATACTCAAAAAAAGAGTTTATTTATTAAATTCGTCAAGAAGAAGACTTGAATAGATCTTAAATATATGTATTTATACAAAATATGTCACAACTGAAACCATTGGACCTCTTACAATATTTAACTAAAAATAGAATATATCTGAATAAAACAACAACATGTAAATATTGATGAGTTTCGTTGGCGCTTTCCTCTGTCTCTTCATATTCTGGTAGAAGCACTCATTTTCCTTTAGTATTTGAGATAGATACACATGTCCATTAGCATTACGGAAATCATTTGCTTATTGTCTTGGTCGTTTGTTCTTGTTTCCATGTGGCCCTTCGGGTCTGTTTAGTGGGGCAAGGAATCACAATCGGAGATATAGGGGGGAATATTAGATGAATAGCTCAGCGTTGGCTCATTGAGGGATGGATAGCGGTTATAGGGAAGAGTAATTGTTCATGAAAAAAATGATGGGGGAACAAGTGTCTGATGATGAGGTGGGATGAGTGGAGGATAGAATTTGGATGGTAGGGATAGACGAGGTAAGAAATTGTTGGAGGGTTAAAGGTAGAGAGGGTGGAGGAGGTGGAAACTGTGCATGTTTTCTTATTTTCTTCCAACTACACTTGCTTTTCCTAGTTCAATTCATTGGGTCCATATATCCATCAATGTTATCATGAACCTTGAAGGCTCAATCATTTCATTTACTTCGAAGGAAAACAATTTATTCTCTATTTAGGGCAACTTTTCCTGGATCTTGTTCACTTCTTGGATTATGGCTTGAAAAATTGAACTTGAATTAACCAACCACTCATTGATTTTAAGAAGATCAATCTGGCTCATTTCTTGGATGGCTTCCTGAGTAGCTTCTTTGTTCTTTCTAGAGCTTTGCTAGTTCATTTATATCTCAATTTTCCCCAGGGCCTCTGAGATATTATTCCCCTCAAAATCAATCATCTTTTTGTTTAATGATGGCAATGCCTCTATAAAATCCTCTTTCACCTCTCTAGCAAGTTTCTTTCCTTCTTCCAGATTTGTTTCCCAAGCTTTTAGGGCCATTTCGTCTCTTACTTTTTCAAAATGAGAGAGAAGAGGAAAACTAGGGGCATTAGCTCTCTGCATCCATATGAGAACCTCTTAAAACTTAGACCAGGATGAGCAAGCCTCTTTTTCCTTGACATAGATATGTTTTAGGGAAAGTTCTACTACCTAATAGAATTTCTGGATGGCATCTACTTTCAGATAAAGTTCTTGTTGGGAAACTTCCATCCTCTCATTGATTTTTGATTCTTGAGTTTGGAAGGCTGAAATATCTATCGTTATGTCCTCTGTTAGGGTCAATCTGGCCTACAGCTTCTTTATAAACTCATCATGCCGAGTGACCATATCTTGGATGGTTTGTGAACTCTGGTGGAGTAGCTGAAGGTTATCCTGTAGCTGTTTAATTTACTGTCGATCACTAGCCCTTATTTGCTCAAAATATTGGTTCATCCTACTTCTGGTAGTCTAGCCTATATTATATATCTGATTTTGAAAGTGTTCTACCAAGAGGAATTTCTGTCGCATTTGACCAGTCAAATTTTCCACTGACCATGGATTGGTAGTGGCCAAAGCACCTAACAAACCTGCAACCTCTTTTGCAAACTTTGGACCATCATGGTCATTCCCATCATACACCATCCATTGCCTTTTAGTGATAACCCCATCCTTTTGGTGAGATTCCCTCTTCATGATGGATTTTAGTTTCTTACTAAAGAATAAATCTGAAGGAGTCATATCTATGGGACATATGGAAGTAAGATATCCGACAAAAGTGATTTCGGAACTAGGTTTTCTGAAGCTTGTCTGCAAAGGGGTTATTGATGTGATAATTGAACCAATTTTGGTTGAAGGTGCTTGTCCTGTTGTATTCAGGGTTCCAATAGGAGTGGTTGGTGTTGAATAAGGGATAAATTCTCTTGAATTCATGAAGGCTTAGAATCGTGATCTCACCTGTGGATCATTCAACCCTGATAGTGACGTTCTTATCTCCTGAAATAACACCTCTAGGATTTTTGAGACCTTTTCAGCTTTATGTTTAGTGGAGGATCTTGGCTCAGATCATGTAGGCTTAGTTTCCTGTGAAGGAGGAGTGGTTATTGACTCTCCTTGCAGTAGCTTTGGTAAATTGTTCTGCCTATGTTTCTGAAAGTTGAGGAAACAAACTTGTTGGTCTAGGGTATGGTTTGGAATCTTCTTTGGACATCCTTATTAGATTTAAGTCCCCTGAACATTTCTTCATAAGGGGAATTATCATGCATGTATTGCTTCATGTTAAACTGATAAAGGTGGTTTTCCACTATTTTATGTGGATCATGCTTCTTGAATTTGATGTCAACTAATTTGACATCCTCCAGGGCTACGACCTCGACTTTGGAGTGACCGGAATCTAACAATGTGAACATGCCAACTTGAATGGGGAAAGTTGGCAAAACATTTTTCTGAGCTGCTTTCATCTCCTTGTTGATACTTCTTGCCACTGTTCGATATGCCACTTCTCTTCACACCATATTGTCGGGTAAAACCTGTGGGAGAGCATGAGGAGGAACTGAACAACCAAAAACTATGATATAGGAGACATTCTCCTCAATGAACCAATCTGCAAACTTTCATAGGTTCCCCATAATCCTATATGAAATCCGGGGAGGTGGGTGACCATAAATGGCTATGTGAATAGGCACTACGACACTGTGATAGATTTCATAAAAGAAACCTTTATCTTTCTCCTCCCATAACTTGGAGTGATAAAAATGAATAGGTTCAGAACTAGCTGGGGTCCAACTCAAGTTCATCAGGGGAAAAGGGGTCATGAAACAATGGCATCCATAACATATGCCGACATGTAAAAAGGGGTAGGATGCCCTTTTGATTTTCCGTATTTATTATCAGGGATTTCCTTGGCCAAATTATCCGACATCATTTTGGTCCAATAGAAAGTGTAACCCTTGGCTACCTCGTTCATGATGGCTACCCACTCAACAAAGAAATGTGTAGGGCTCTTTTCTCGAACAGGAGACATAGCATCATGGCTACATATAGCATATGAGCATCTAAATACATTGTGTTGTACGTACCATGGGCGTTGACTATGAATTTATCTGTATGCCCCCACCAGCATTTGATTAAATCATGGTCGCTCCTGGTGTATTGGGTGCATTCTTTCCTCTCAAACTCTAGAGGAATGCGGCATTGTAAGTGTATTTAGGAGTAGGGGAAATTTTGTACATTACTTGTAGGTTCTCTTGTCGGCAAGATTCGACGACGACCTACTGGTGGTTAATGATGCTCCTTGTCTGGATGTCAACATGTTCCAAGGCCCATCTTATCATATCATTGTAAGGCATGATTCTCGTTCGTGCATCTATATTATGTGGCTTCGACTATGCTACATGTCTAATATTGGTTGTATAAGATTCATCATCTTCTTCAACAGAGTCTTCTGGATAGTTGATGATTTCATGCTCTAAGACATCGAAGACACGCATCCAAGTTTTAATGGTGCCTATGACTCGTAGAGTTGTGTCTGATAGAATGTCTGCATTCAGGTTTCAATCCTCATCCACTGTATCAAGCTTCTTTGCCATTTTTCGTAGTGCCATAATCCTCAAGGAAACAAAATAATATTACCTGTTATAGGAGAAGTCTGTGAGTTCTTCACTGGATAAAAACTACTAATTTCAAATGGTTAAAATGACTTTAAAATTCGAAGTGATTTTATTCAAAAAAAGTTTATTGATCTTCATCTAGCCTTTCTAACAAAGAATTTATTAACCTTAATGGAATTGACTACCTGGCGATCTACAATCCTCATTTTCAATCATTATCCTTAATCGATCATAAATGCCATCAATACTTCGACGGTTCGCGTTCGGGAGTTTTGGATTTTACAGGGTGGAAACCTCCCAAATTCTCAATCTGCAAAGGAGTTAATCTTTGAATAATTGATTTTAAATCTTAATTAATCGTGTTTAAAACATTCTATTAACTTTCGTTATGAAATGTTTTATTAACTCCTTTTTACTCTTTAAAATGTCCAATACATCAACATTTTGAAACTTCAGTGATTTATGAACTCACTCTTTGTTAAACTCCCGAAGGGCCATCTCCCGTAGTGATGTGGTAGAGAAGACGTCATTATGGATTTCGTGTCAAGAAAATACAGGTGCCACGTGTTACTAGAGAATGTGTGAATCATCCAACAAAAATGTCAAAAAAATATTCGACGTGTCATCCCATGAAAGATTTAAAATACATGTGTCCTATGACTCATGTTCGTGAGTTCTAATGGATTTATTACACACTGTTATCTTTGGGTTTCAGAGCTTTAGGTTTTTCATTGTTCAGACTTTTTGGAACATCTGAGCACGGAGCTCTGAAGCGATCATTAGAGACTTACTCTTTAAAACTCAGGAGGCTCCAAAACTTAGTAGATCATTAGGATCGTTCGATTAAATTAAGGAAATTCATTGACAACAAATATTGTAAGCGCTTTATTTCTAAATAAAAACCAATGAATTTGATTTAAAGTTAAAAGGAAATTTTCTATTTTTTTTCTCTTTTTGGATAAAATTTGTATTCCTAATAGGTGAATAATATAAAGCTCAAAAGTTAAAAATTTTGCATGTTCCAACACTGCTCACAGAAAGTTTCCCACCAATATTTGACATGGGGAACGACTTTGAGGAGCGTAAAATTAATATTTTCTCTATTCGAGAAGTTATGGACAAAGAAATACCCTTCTAGAAGATTCAACCATTTTTCTATAGAATCTGCCTCTATTTGACCTTCAAATATAAGAATACATAAGTTGATTTGTACCTTGAATGGGGCGGCACCTCAGTTTGAGGAAGATGCATCGGCTGTTGGTAGTCGTCAAAGGATTTGTGCAAAACTAACCATCATCTCATTCCTCTATTACGTGAGGTCTTCCTAAAGCAACATTTTGAAGAGATCTCATGTCTCGTCATCTTTATTTTCTCCCGCCATGAGAGTTCACTTCGGCATGTGAGGGATTTTTTCCTCAAGAGAAACAAAATCGAGACCCAATTCTTTGTACCCTCACCTCGTTGGCGACATGCATTAAGAACTACAAGGAGAAGAAAAATATGAGACCATTGATCCAGATTTTATGAGTACAATGAAATGAATAAAGATTATTATCAAAATATTCTTAACACATAATAACATATATATAGTAAAAAAAAAAAATTTTCAATAAGGAAATAAGTTGAAACTGTAAAATGATGCGAAAAACAAGCTTGCTAGAATGGTGGTGGCTTATCTCTGGAAATAGATGTGACGGCTTATCTCATTCCAGAAGATGATTACAATGAGGCTCTCAAGGAAGTTTTACAATAAACAGGAATGTAAAAATCCCTAGACATCCAAAAACCTAACCCTGAGAGATGAATCGCAAAAATTCATGTGGGCCTCGTTTGGGTAAGTTAGTACATCAACTTCTTGGGGTTGTAACTTTTTCATACGATATACGTTTTAGGTGCACAATATCCCGTTGGAAAGGTATATCCAAGGACTACACATGTTTCATGTGGAGATCCCTACACATGTTGGTTGTGGTGAGCCGTAAAAATGTTGTTTAGGGCCTCAAAACGACTCTAGAAGTCAGGGACCGAAAACTAGGAAAAATCTGTCGAACTGGAAAACTGCCAAAATGAGCCAGTTGAAATAGGTGGGAGGCCACCAACATCCATATGTATCATGGGGCAAGGCCAATCCTTCATATCTTCAATATTATTAGGATCCACCCTGACACCTGCCTTGCAACCAATATGACCCAAGTAATCGACTTTTGAGGCTCCAAAAGAACATTTATATTGTTTGAGGAAACGTTGCTGCTGAGAGAGTAGATGTAGAACTTGATTCACATGAGGAAGATGGATTTTCTAGGTTTTACTATAGATGATAATATCATCAAATAAAACTAAGACAAAATGACGGAGAAAAGGATGGAAGGCATGATTCATGAGGCTTTGGAAAGTGGAGGAAGCCTTACACAAGCCAAAGGGCATGGCCAGAAACTCATAGTGGCCCTCATGAGTTTGAAATGAAGTATTAGGAATGTATTCCTTATTCATACATATATGGTGGTATTCTTAACGGAGATCAAGTTTAGTAAAGAATTGGGCACCACTCAATTCATCCAAGAGATCATCAATGACAGGAATGTGAAATTTTTCTTTGATGGTGAGTTTGTTGAGGGAGAGAAAGTTAGGACACATGCACCAAGAGCCTTATTTCTTAGGTACCATGACCACAATATAAGAATAGGGGATCGTACTAGGACGGATAACGCCTGCGGTGAGAAATTATTGAAAAAAATTCTCAATTTCATTTTTTGGGGAAAAGTGATGATGATAGGGATGAACATTGGGAGGAAGCTTGTCAGAGACAAGGGGAATGGAATGATTGTTAACAACATGGGAAGGAGGAATTCCATGTGGATTCAAAAAATATCTTTATGTTTAGAGATGATGGATTGGAGGTCCGACGGAACAGAGGTTGTCTGAGTGGCATGAATGGAATGGAGTTGTGCAATAATGTTGGAATAACCTTTTTTGAGGATATTTTTCATGCGATGGGAACTAATGATCTTAAGGGAATCTGTAGTGATGCCTTGGAACTTATGTTGTTGGCCCTCCTAGTTTAATTTCATGGTTAATTCCTTAAATTCCATGAGAATGGGACCTAGATTCCTTACCCATTCAACACCCAACATTATGTCACAACCACCTATGTTGAAAGAAAACATATGATATTTCATGTGGTACTGACCAATTTGGAAACACACACTTTAACTACGTCCCCCACATTTCATGGACTCACCATTGGCAATCATGATTTGAAAATTGTTGATTACATGGATATATAAGTTAGTTTATTGTGCAGTGCGACGATGAATAAAATTGTGGGTTCTTCCATTTTTAATAAGGATGATGACCTTCTGGTGATTAATGTAACTAATTATCCTAAGGGTTTGGGGAGTACAGAAGCAAGTGAGACAATTCAAGTAAATGATCGGTTCAACTTCGGGAGGTTCAAAAGGTGTATTCAGGTCAGTGGGTTCATGTGACTCTTCCACGGGGGGATACATGACATTGTCTTCAGAAACATCCTCTGAGATGGCCATAAAAGGTTTTTTTTCCTTACATTTGTGCCCAGGAAAATATTTGTCATCACAATTATAACAAAGGCCCTTTAGTTTTCATTCATCCATTTCTTCCTTGGTCAATTTATGTATATTTAGTGGAGTGGAAGGAGGAGTGGGAGTGACAAGTTTAGGGAGAGGAATAAAGGAGGGTTTTCTTGTTTGAGAAGAGACAACATGTTGTTTTCCTTATCTCTTTTAGTAGCTTCCACCCAACTATGATGCCAACCATGAGGACATGGGCATGGATCTCATCCTTGAGGCCACTGATAAAACATTCTTGGAAAAAGACATCATACACGCCGTTTGTGTGGAAAGCCAATCACTCAAAATAAGCTATAAAGTCTTACACTATGCCAGAGTGTTTCAACTTTGTCAAATGACCTAAATGGTGTGTGTCAGTGTCAAATAATTCATAAAGTTCTACAAAAAATTGTGTCCAAGCCACATACCCTTGGAGAGAATTTTTTTTCCATTGCCACCATTTCCAACGTTCGAGATCTAGATGGAAAACATCATACCTTAGTTTATC
>JZKD02S2340401.1:8890-31687 GCA_000966675.3 Picea glauca
GGTGCGCCCTTCTTACCCTAATAAGCTCAATGACAAAGAAGGTGAAGGTTCATCTCATCCAACAATTGAGATTAGATGAGATGAATGGTGGAGATTAAATCACTTAAGTCACCCACTTTCCCTAAGTCCAAAAAATCACTTTTAATTTACATCTCATAGATTAAATGACTAGGGTCCACTTTAGGCACTTTCTCACCCCTTAGGCGCCTAGGTGATGAGAAACACTTGCCTAGCTACTTTTTAATTATTTTAACACTCCCTCTTACCAAGGAAAGTGTTACTCACCACTCCAAGCTTGTCCCTAAAGAATACAAACTTGCCTTTGCCCAAGGCTTTGGTGAGTATGTCCGCAACATACTCATATGTAGATATGTATTGTAGCTCAACTGCTCCTCTCTGAACATAATCCCAGATGAAGTGATATCGAATCTCAATGTGCTTAGACCTGTCGTGAAAAACTGGATTCTTAGAGAGTTTAATACAACTCTGATTGTCACAGTAAATCATAATGGGTCTCAACTGCACACCAAATAATCTGACTAGCAACTTGCGAAGCCAAAGGGCCTCACAATTGGCCTGATTGGCAACCATATACTCGGCCTCTGCAGAACTCAAAGCCACTGACTTTTGCTTTCGATTGAACCAAGACACCACTGTTGAGCCCAATCCGAAACAACATCCAGAAGTACTCTTCTTGTCACTGACACATCCTGCCCATTCTAAATCTGTATAGCCCACCAATTGAACTCCATCCCCTCTCAGATAGTCCAGACCATAATCCACTGTACCACAAAGATACTTGAGCACATGTTTTGCTGCCACCCAATGCACTCTCCTAGGCTCTGCCATGAACTGACTAAGAGTCTTGACAACAAAACAAATATCTGGTATGGTGTTGACCAAATACATCAATGAACTGATCAACTGATGATATAAAGTGGAATCAACCAACTGTGACTCAAAAGCATGAAGCTTCTTCCAACTAGTAATCATGGGTGTAGTCATGGGCCTACAATCCTCCATCTAGAATCTCCTCAGAATGTCACAAGCATACTTCCCCTGACCCAGGAAGATGTGTCTAGGCCCCTACCAAACATCCAATCCCCAAAAATAATGCATCAGTCTAATATCTGTCATCTTGAACTCTGAAGCAAGGCTCTCCTTGCAGCTAGTAATAAGTCTCTCAGCCCCTGTAATGAAAAGATCATCAACATATAGCAAGAGTATGAGAGGATCCTCTCCAACCACAATGAAGTACAGGTTGGGATCCACCTCACTCTTCCCAAAGCCCAACTGCTGTAAGTAGGCATCAATCCTTGAATACCAAGCTTTGGGAGCTTGTTTCAGCCCATACAATGCCTTCTTCAGTCTGCACAAATGAGACTCTCTCCCATGCACCTCAAAGCCCAATAGTTGCTCAATGTACACCTTCTCTTGGATGAGACCATTCAAAAATGCGGTCTTCACATCCATCTAATGGATCTTCCAACCCATCTTTGCTGCAATAGAGATCACTTCCCTGATCGAAGTATATCTAGCAATCGGAGCGAAGGTCTCATCATAGTCCAACTCCCTCAACCTGTGAGAACCCCCGAGCCACAAAACGAGCTTTGTACTTCTCAATGCTGCCATCTGCAACATACTTGAGTTTGTAGAGCCACCTGGAAGTCACCACTGACTTCCCCTCAGGTCTAGGAACAATCTCCCAAACATCATTCTTCATGATGGAACTATACTCTTCCATCATGGCATCTCTCCAAACCTGTTTGCCAACATCCTCCTCAAAAGTGGAAGGCTCAGATTCCCTGATGTTGCTCACCATCGCAATGTAGTTGCAAAATCTCTCAGGAGGTTTACTCTCCCTCACAGCCTGCCTGGGATTCCCCACTGAACCCTGTGCCTCCCTCAAAGTGTCATGAAGCCACTTGGGCTTCCTCCTCTTTGAAGTAGTGTCCCATGGAGGGGACTCTCCCTGCTCAACCCCATTACATGAAGACTGTGAACCTGAAGTAGAATCTGGAGAACTCGATCTTGAAACCTGTGGACCAACTGTCTCCATGATGTTGGTGGTCTTGAACTCTGTGTCATTGAAGTCTGCTGTGTACTCACCTGAATCTGAGGTGATGATTGCTAACCCCTCTCAGTCCCTCGTGACTTCTTAAAGGCTCCATCCTCCTCAAATCTCACATCCCTTCTCAAAACTGTCTTCCTCAAGGAAGGGATGTATATGCAAAAAGCCTTTGAAGTCTTGCTATACCCAACAAAAATCCCCTTTTTTGTCATGGGTTCTAGCTTTGTCCTCTTCTTAGAAGGGACATGTGAATATGTAAGGCACCGAAAATCCTAAAGTGCCCAACATCGGGCTTCTTCCCAGAGAAAGCCTCCTTAGGAGTCTTGTCCCCCAATACTTTGTGTGGACTCTTGTTTTGCAGATAGACTGAAGTATAACATGCCTCGGCCCAAAGAAAAAGTGGCAACCCTTGATCATGCAACATGGTTCTTGGAGCCCCAACTATGGCCCTGTTCTTCCTCTCAGCAACCCCATTCTGCTATGGGTTGTAAGGAACAATCAACTCCCTCTTGATGCCCTCTCCTGCATAGAAGTCATTAAACTCCTTGGAGGTATACTCACCCCCATTGTCTGTCCTTTGTACTCTGATTTTCCTCCCAGTTTGGCTCTCCACAAGAGCTTTAAACTCTTGGAACCAATTGAAGGCTTGTCCTTTGGTCTTCATGAAGAAAATCCAAGACTTCTGAGAGAAGTCATAAATGAATATGACATCGTATAAACAACCACTCAAAGATGCAGAAGACATAGGACCACATACGTCATAATGAATCAGATCAAGTATACTTGCTGCTCTGCTGTCACCGCTTGGAAAAGCAGTCTTGGTGTACTTTCCCAAAGCACACCCCTTGCACAACTCTTGGTGCTCTGTACTGAACTCTGGCACTCCAGTCACAATCTCCCTCAGTATCCTCAGAGCCCCATGATGCAAATGGGCCATCCGCCTATGCCATAGCTCACAAAGATCACTGCTGTTGGTAGTATGAAATAATGCACTAGCTGGCTGAAACATGAACTTGTACAACTTCTCATATCGAGTACCAATCACTTTGGCCAAAGTGATACTGGACCCCCTGGGAAATAGGAGCACCTGTCCATCACAGAACAACACCTCATAACCCCTCTCCTCAATAGTAGAAACTGAAATCAAGTTCTTCTTCCAGCCAGGAACATATAGGACATCTCTCAACAACATGGGAGGTAGAGACTCCCTCTAAAATGATACCGTCCCACTACCAACTGCCTTGACCACTCGGTCATCTCCAAGCCTACCTCAAGATCACCAATCTGTGTAAGATCTGTCAAATGCTCACGAACACCTGTCATATGGCGGGAGGCACCACTGTCAATATACCACACACTGGAATGAGTGGCTCTAGTGGAAAGGCATACCACTAAAGAAAACTCCTTATCGAACTTGGCGGAAAACTCCTCCACCTCCGCTGAAGCTGCTGTCTGCTTCTTCTTCTTATTAGGACACTGTCTTGCATAGTGCCAAAACTTGTGACATGCAAAGCACTTGACTTTGCGCATGTCCTTTCCTTCACTCTTCGGTTTGTTTCCTCCCTTAGGACCCTTTTTGAATTTCTGCTTGTTGTTAGCAGCAAGAGCCGCATTCTCCTCATCATGACCAGTAAATGGACTGCCATGCACATAACCTCTCTAGGTCTCCTCCTGAATCATCCCAAAGACGTTCCCACTTGGGAAGGTTCTCCCTAGCCACAATGCCCTCAACAAAAACAACCCATTGTTTGTTCACCCCATTCAATGCTGTCCTCACAAGTTCATTGTCAGCAATGGCCTCCCCAACAACTCCAAGTTCATTTCTCCCCTATGTCAACCTGGTAAGATATGTGACCACATTTTCAGCCTTGGTCATTTTGATGCTTTTCAGTTTCTCTCTCAAAACCATCTTCTGATTCTCATTTGTACTTTGATACAACTTTGTTAAGGACTCCCACATCTCATAGGCATTTTTTTTCCCAGTCACACGAGGAATCAAATGGTCCTTGATGGCATCACATATGATTCTTTTAGCCTTGATACTCTTCTTGGTGTAGGCTGCTAGAAGAGTAGGATCTGTGGGCACGTTAACTGGGTTTGCTGTGGAGTTCTCAACAATGTCCCATAACTCACTTTCTTGCAACAACAAAATCATTCTCTCCTTCCAAGCACCAAAATTTACTTCCCCATCAAGTTTGTCCTCAACTCTTAAACCGATAGCCATTGACCCTTCTCAGTGGAAAATAAAAATTTCAAAATTCTGTTTGGTGAAGTAACTTTTGTCCTCTTTTCTTTAACTTAGGTATGATACCATGTAAAATTTTAGACCCCACCCAGTTTCAAGTCTTGTTGATTTTTATCAGTGTTTAATGCCCAAAATCTAGTTTTATGACAACCATAAATACTCGGCATATAAACAACATTTTCAGAACTGAAACATGAGGATTTTGAACAAGATTTAAACGCAGAAATAAAATATATCAACAACACCACATTCAAAAAATAATTGCACCGAGATTTTTAGTCAAACTTGACCTTGGAAAAACCCACAAGGGGAAAACGAGTGAGGGAATTTTATTATTTTCTGAGCTCAAAGAAATCTTCTGTTACAACAAAATATTCACAACAAAAATTACACAAACTTATCTCAATTTTTTTTTTGAGCAAATCTCCTTTAGAAAATCTCGAAATTGCAGCTCCTCGATTTCTGTGTCAAAAATCTGTACTGTTGTACGATTGTCTTAGCATTAAATGCTGTACAGACTGTTCCTTGATTTCTGTGCCAAAAATTTGTATTGTTGTACAATTGTCTCAAAATTAAATGTTGTACGAACTGTCTTGAAATTCGTGCCTTCTTTTTTGAGTTTGTTGTACGGATTTTATAGCATTAAATACACCTTGAAATTTGTGCCACGCTGCTGCGAAGTGTGTGTTGTACCTTTTTGTATGGACTATCCTTTTTCCTCAGTTATACGACCTCTCAAAATCCATATTGTATGACTTGCAGATGGTTGTACCTTTCGCCTTGGAATCCGTGTTGTACCTTTGCCTTGGGATTCGTGCCAATGTTCAACAACCTCCTTCTCAAGCTTGACCTTTCTCTCTTCTCTTGCTCTCCAAAAAACTCATGAAGAAAATGCTTCAACAACCCTCAAAGGGTGCACCCTCCTTACCCTAATCAACTCAATGACAAAGAAGGTGAAGGGTCATCTCATCCAACGGTTGAGATTAGATGAGATGAATGGTGGAGATTAAATCACTTAAGTCATCCACTTTCCCTAAGTACAAAAAGTAAGTTTTAATTTACATCTCATAAATTAAATGACTAGGGTCCACTTTAGTCACTTTCTCACCCCTTAGGTGCCTAGGTGATGAGAAACACTGGCCTAGGTACTTTTTAATTATTTTAACAAGGGGTACATGCTTTATTAATTTAGTTTTTCAAGGTAGGAAGCAATGGGTGAAGGGTAGAGTTTGAAGCTTTCATTGTATTTCTTATTTTCAAGGGTAATAAACAATGATGTGATTTGAGTTTTAGGTCTATGTACTTGTTTCTACTTTTTTTAGTTTGATGTTTTTTAGTTCCTTAAAAATCATGTTGTAGTTTTTATAGAGATCTCCTTTTTTTGTTTTCCTAAGTGGGTAGGTTAGAAATTAAACTAGCACTGTTACCATGTGTTGAGGAATTTCAACAATATCTCCATTGTCTTTAGGGTCCAAAACTAACATAAACTAAAAGAATACATTCATGACATGTATCTTGTCTAGAAAAGTAGAAGACATATCTCCCAAAGACTTCAATTCATTAAAAGACTGATGTTCAAAGTGAATTGAAATGAATTGAAAGTAGAATTGTGCATTCATGGAAAGGAGCTTCCAAGGTTGCAACAACATCAAAACTTGACCAAAAGAAGCTATGGAACTCAAACATGTGTATGCTTGAACTATTGGAAGCACTTTCTTTTTCCAAGTTACACTGTTCAGAAAAAATCTCCGAGTACTTCCTCTCATTTCGAGGAGGGTACCCAAGGTAGACCCTAGAATCTTCAGGACACAAGGTTGACTAACAACATGGCTTGAATCCATTACAACAAATATACTCATTAAGAGCTCAACATGTCACTTGCGGGAATTGAACCTAAGTCGGGAGGATAACAATCACATTCCTCCCAACCACCCAAGCTAAACCCAATTGACAAACTATGGAAGTACTTCTCTATTTATATCTTCCACTTTAGCTACATAACCTACATCCACAACAAGTGTCTCCTTTGACAATAAGTCAGCTTGGATATTTAACTCTTTAGAGTCTAAAAAGATGAGTGTAAGAAACATGATCAAAGAGCCCTTTTATACTTTTGATTTGATAATAAGTAGGGGCCACAATCAAATTTCTAGCCACACTCTTCTCAGACATCCTGTTTATGACTAGTAAGGAATCTCCAATGACTTGTTAAAAATGTAAGAGATGTTTTCATCCTTGGACAATGTGTTTAGAAGAGACTATGCCATATTATATAGGAGTTTTCTATCCTATCTCTCCTAGTGAGGAATCTGGGGATACCTCCCAAGGTTCTACTAGACATGCACGAGTCCCTAGATAGTTCATGTTGGAGCCTTTCTAGATGTCCATGAGAGCTAATGTGATTGACCTAGCCTTGTGCCTTTCGTAGGTAACCCTAAGGGACTCGATGGGATTTGATCCCAAGACCTCCTTGAACATTTGTATAAGAGCATCTACCAATCAAGCTAACCCTTGGGGCTATTAAAGTGGCTTGTTGTAACACTTAAGGTCTAATTACAATTAAAAGTAATGACCTCAAATCTAACATTAATACAAATAAACATTGCAATATTTTTTTTGATTGAAACCATTTTAATTTGTATTAAAATATGGCTTTGGTTGCATTGTACAACATGTTAATACAAACAAAAGTGGACTTGTTTGAAGTCAGTCTTTCAAGTAGTCCCAAAAGTTCAAAATTGTTGCCTATAAATTGATTTGAACTCATTGTCTTAGAAAATATAAGTAAAAAGATGACTAGGATAGATCCTAAAGGCTAACATATTGATCTAATAACAAAACTACCTTACACAACATATAAAAAATTTGCTTGAATTGTTGGAAACACTTCTCTATTTCTATCTTCCACTTCAGCTATAGAATCTACATCTACAACAACCGTCTCCTTTGACAATAAGTCACCTTGGATGTTTAACTCTCTAAAAACATGTGTAAGAAAGATGATCAAAGAACCACTCAATACTTTTGATCTGATAATAAATGGGACTATAATCAGATTTCTAACCACAATCTTCTCAGACATCCAGTTTATGACTAATAATGAATGTTCGAAGACTTGTTGAAAATGTAAGATGCATTTTTAGCCTTGGATAATGTGTCTAGAAAAGGCCATGTCACATTCTTGCATGGTATAGTAGTTTTCTATCCTATCTCCCCTTGTGAGGAAAGCAAAAATAACTCCTAAGGTTATACTAGACATGCATGAATCCCTAGATAGTGTTGAATTTTAATACTTAGCTCAAGCACATGTAGTTTCTTTTCAATTTAGCATGAACTTGAACCATAAACAATACAACAATACAATATACAATAGCTGCAGTAACCAAGATCATAAGAAGAATAACCATGCACAAGAACACAAGAAGTTATCCTGGGAAAGCCCTTCTCAACCAAGGCAAAAACCCAACAATCCTTTGCTATAGAGTCAAGAGAAGATCACCCTTTCACCACAAATCCTAGTGCACACAAGAGGGTGCTCTATGACCAAGAGAACTTGCGCCTAAGAGAAGTGCGCACTTCAACCCTACAAGTAGGCGTTGAGATAATGAAACAATGAAGTGTGAGTGATCCACAATGGGGATCTAACTCTCTTATTTATACATGACCTAGCTCATCAAATGGATGTGTCTATTGGCGCAATAGGGTTGACTTCTATAACTCAACAATATGATTAATCTTTACACAATATTACTTATCTTTACATGGTGCGGTTGACTTGTACCCTTTACAATACAATATTAGGGTTTTACCAAAGTCTTACTCTTTGACAATATTGCAAGGGATCTCACACATCCTCTAGTGCTTTGCTACTAGGGACACGTCCACCTGTGCTCAACCACATGTACGTTACTCTCAACAGATCAACTCAACTAAGTCCATAGGAGTACTATTTGGAGAGCCATCTCAAGTCGACTCAACTAAGTCCATAGGAGTCCGACAGGAGACCATTTCAAGTCATCTCAACTCAGTCCAGAGGAGCACAACAAGAGACCACACATGTCATCTGAACTCAGTCCAGAGGAGTACGAGTCACCCATCACATGGGCATTCTCACGGATCGTCTCAACTCAGTCCAGAGGAGAACGACCTGGAGAATGTCTCATGAAGCTGCAATCATCAACATGTAGTTCATGTTGGGGCCTTTCCAAATGTCCATGAGAGCTAGAGTGATTGACATGACCTTGTGCATTTCACAAGTAACTCTAAGGGACTCAATGGATTTGATCCCAACACCTCCTTGAACTTTAAAAGCTTGGGCACTAATAAAAGAAATTCCCACCTAGGGCTTCTTGCTTGATATCTGTTTGTAGCTAGTATGCCAATTTAACATTTTCCATCTCCAAATTTTCTTGTGCTTGCTGGATAGTCTCCTCATCCTTTATGACAACAAGGACAAAGCCAATCGAAGCCTTTGGTAGGGAGACCAAGGAACGAGAGCTCCTTGTGAGACCCAAGACCAATTCATACAACATGCTACACTCAACTTCTAGTTTCTCTATTTGCCTACTCTAACAAATCAGTATCTTAGAAACTTGTGCATCCTTGGAACTTTGAGTATGAATTTGATTGGCCATTCTATTGTTGAAATGAGAGAGGGCTATTTAAATATTTGTGATGTGGCCTTTACTTCTCTTTTGAGCATGATGCATGTTTGATGGCTCATAGAGAAAGCAATGATTGATATGGGTGTGATTGACAATCCTTAAGCAATACTAGCACCTCCAAGATTTAACATTGATTGAGCTTGTGACTATCCAATTCGTAGAATTGATGGGGGCTATAATTAACATACCTAGATCTAGAGCAAGCCACAAAGCCTAGAGAAAGCCAAACCACATGACTGTGAGGAGATCAAAGTTGATTTTCTTGTTTCTCCAGCTCAAAGGAATTTACCTCGACCCACCAACCAATTGCTAAAGGATAGAAATAGAATCCCTTGAAACCACATTCGATGCCACTCATGGAGCACTTCCAGAAGAATAGAGCCAAACAAAAGTCTCGAATGATCCCACTTCCATTGCTCCCATCCATTTTGATAGATTTATGAGTTTTCACTGCATACATGCATGTATGAGTTGGTAGAACCGAAGTCAGGGGAGTTTAAATGCTCGTCACTTCGCTTTGAAGTATTGCTACCACTTGTCTAGGCATGCTTCCACCATTGTTAAACTATAACCTATGGTTCTATCATTCACGAGAGACGAGATAAGATTGGTACCCCCCATTTATCGTTATTGATCCAACTTTGAGTGAAACAACTTTGTTCACCATACGATTTGCATGTTTGTTGAAGGCTATTAGAACTTGATAAGATTCTATAGATTTGAAACTCCTCGACACACCTTGACTTCTATAAATGAGCCTTTCTAGCTTGATATCTTTGGGGTTTGACTGATTTCTCATATGTTGGATTATAATTGTTGAGCCCCCTATCACAATATGACTTTTGGTCCCTCTTGAACTAAGCATCTTTAATACTTGATAGAGTGTTAATGCTTTTGCTTGCTTATTGCAATCTTCTACTAAATCCCATGCAAAGCTTATTTCATGATTTTCCTTGGTATCAAGGGTGATCCCTATCGCACTTGCCACCCCTAACAAATGCATTCTTATTTACTTGTAGGGTGACATGCCAATATATGAAGTATATAGATTTTAGACAAAATGTTATGGGGTGAGTCTTGTCTTTGAGTGAACTTTTATTTTTCAGGGAAAACCTTATTGGGCCCCCCTTGTTCGATGAAGTATTTGGTTGTTGGGTGGCTCAATTGCCAACCACAATAACGATTGGTAATCTCGAGGGACTCAATTGAATTTGAACTTGTCACTTAGGCTTTCTTGTTGGCAACATGTCTATCGTAGATGGTTCAATCAATTAAGTTAATCCTTGGGATAATCTTTGAGTGAACTTGTGATTACGGTTGATGTTGTCATCTTTGCCAATATATCTTTGCTAGCATTATTTTGGTTACTTTATTTGGAGCGAAAAGTTTAAGTAGAGTTTCTAGAAGGTAGTTTAAATTTTATGAATGCTATCTACTTTATATTTGACGTTTCACATTGCATTGGGTTGTTAGAATGAAATTTGTTTATTATATTTAAGGTCAATTAAGATAGATTCTTTCATCTTTGCCAATATATCTTTGCTAATATTTTTTTGCCTAATTTAAATGGAGGGAAAAGTTTAAATGGAATATCTAGAAGGTAGATTAAATTTTTTGAATGAGATTTACTTTATATTTGATGTTTCACATTCCATTTGATTGTTAGTATGAAATTTGCTTATTATATTTAAGGCCATTTCAGATAAATTTTTTTATAAGCATAGTTGAGGTGCATGGCACCATAGATTTTGAGTTTTGAACAATAATATGAGAACCACAACTGCAATTATTTTCTTGTATATAAAAGTATAACTTATGAGGAAGTGCTTCTGATTTTTTATTTAGGTGTTGTCTCTTTATGTTCTACACTTGTTATTTTGATACTAAGAGGTTGTTTGGGGCTTGTCTTCCTAGGATTGGTATTTGCAAGTTAAAATGACTTCGAAAAACATAGTGTCTGTATCTGGCTCAAGGTCCTCTTCCAAACCCGATGCCAAAGATGGACAGGTATGATTACAAGTTGAAAATTGATTGGGTGATTGCTTTTTTGGTAAATTTGATGGTATGTATGATAGAAGTCTCACTTTGTAATTGGAAATCAATTTTTCTTTGTCACCCAATAGTGACTAAGATGAATTGCACAAATATATTTTATATGTTAGTCTAATGATTTTGTCTTCTCTAGTAACATATATGTATTAATTTACTGTCATGACAAGATTGAGGTTTTAATGTACTTTTGTGTTGTTGAACAACCATCTATAGATGAGTCAATTTTGCTATTTGTTATGGTATTTACTCATGGAATCTTAATGCGAATTAAGTAATTTAATTGAATATCATATCCAAACCTATTGGTTAGCACAAATTGTTTCTTGATTTTCTATAGGAAATTTATACTTGGATAATTTATTCTAGAAAGGCCTTCCCATATGATGGTTGAACTATGCAAGGGAAAACCTCAATTATCGAGATTATCAAACGATGGAATTTTTGAGAAAAATAGACTCAATTTGAATAGACGTGGATTTTAAATAGATTGGTTGTTAGATTTACTAATTCAATTTACGGATTGGGTCATGATGGTAGCTCTTTTGGAATGAACTCAATTGGTTACACTGTAGACTTCTTTATTGCATGCATAACTCAGTTGGTTACATTGTAGACTCCTTTATTGCATGCAAAACTCAATTGGAGTCTCCTCAATTTCTTTTGCTTATACTTAGTTAAGCATGCTACAAGTAGAAAATTGAGATTTACGACACATACACATGTAAGTATGAAGAATGTTTAATCAATTTGCTGTACTAATTTTTAAATGCATAATTTTGCAAGTAATTTATCACATTCTATGTTATATGTAAGGACAATGATGGTAAGTAATAGGAGATATGACTAAAATTTATAGGATAACATGCCTTGACATGTTGTGTATCCCAATGACTTAGGGAAAAATAATAGAATGACTTTAAAAGGAAACCTTTTCTAGGTAGAGAGATTATGGATATGTACTAGCAAAATTTAAGGCAAGTGTAGTTCTTGTCAATAAATTGAGATGTAAATGAGAGGGAAAGAGAGGTAATACCAAAATTCTTACTTAAGAATGAAGTGGGTGTTGTCATATGAAAAATAATACATACAGATTTAAACTCATGTTTCCAAACTTAAGAATTCTAAATTCAATATTAAATCTGTTTATTGGATGTCATGCACTACAATATGGCGTATTACCTAGCAACAATGTAATTCAAAAAACCATGTGTATTGTCCGCGACATATAAGATTTTAAGGAAGCGTAAAATTTATAGAAAAAATGACAAGTTCTACCAAAGACAAAAATGTAAAATACTAATTGATCCCATAAATAAAGAGGAAAATGAAAATCAAGGAAATTGTTGAAGAAGCAACATGGAAGAGTAAAATCTCCACATGTAATACAACAATTGATGACATTTTGTTGACAAATATTTCTAAGGAGTAGGGGCAAGCTATGACCTAATAAACTTGACATTTATCTTGCTTAGCAAGATATCTTATAAGAGTTTGAAGTCGATTAGTAGAATGGTTGTATTTGTCAAATTGTTATATATGAAGTTGAAGTATGTTGTAGGATGTCATATTAATTTGAAATCATTTAAAGTCATATATAAGGGTTGAGCATGTTGTACAATGATTTATATAATCATCATAATGCTTAAGTAAGTTAATATAGGGTATAATTATAGTTAATGAGACCATAATGCCTTAGCTCGACCCAAATAGGCCATAAAGATAAGGCATTTATAAAATAATGCTTATTTATGTTTTAAATATTGTTAAATAGCCTTAATTAAGGTTAAATTAATAGGCACCTTAATCTAGGGACTATTTATGCCTTAATTAATGGAGTAAATGGTGTATTTTCCATGTCTCATCACCTTTTGGCTATGGAAGTTGCAATTGTAAGTGGGGTACATGTATAATGAATTACCTAGGTTTTTTCGTCCAACCAAAATTTGGCATGAAGCCCTCATTGTGGCGAGATTCTCTCACTTGTGAATTTGATGCAAAGAGGTTTCTTATTTAATGACCATAATATTTTGGCGAGAAAGAAAGAAATATTAAAAAATTATGAATATCCATAGGTGACTAAAATAAGTCAATAGGCTTAGAGATGCAAGAAGTCATATTAATAATATGGGAGTGCCAAATGCAACTCCTATATGTAGAAGGAAAGAAATACAAACAAAATAGAAATAAAGAATACAAAGGGGTAACGCAGAAGGTACACCTCAACAAGGACTAATGATAAGTACATCATGATGCAAGGGAATAAGAGATGAGAATCATTAATCTACATGGGAAGTAGAAGTGAAGGATGTGGTATCTCTCTCATCATCAATCATATCGAATATGCCAATGTAGAGTCTAAGAATGTCCTTTGAAGAATCGTTGAGACTAAGTGGTTTGGGCTCGATAATATTTGGGGTAATTGGGGTGCTACTAGTGCTATTTCTAGATGTAGTTGGTTGTGCATAGACCATCTCAGCACCTCGAATTGTGTGCAATCCAGTTCAATATTGCGACACATAATGCCCCTTGGCATCCATGGCGTAGTGTCCTTTCATTCTTGTTAATAGGCAAGGTTGAAGTGGTAGTGCCCCCATGCCAACATCTACAACACATGGTGAATCGAATTCTAGTTGTGCGTCCTAAGTTCTAACCTCTCACACTTGACCTTCAACATTTTGTGCGCGTACACAACTAGAAATGTTAATAGTCACAATCATGTCTACAGTTCCCCAAGATTGTTATGAAGACCAACCACTTTTGTCATCGAGTCTTGGCACATTTGTTAGTTATCTCTCTTAGATGTTTTTGGTGACTTGTTGAACAAGATTATGCTTCTCAGTTCTTCTTAGAACTTTCACATATGGGATTACTCAATCTCTCATTCCTTGCTAGTTGTAGTATCTTGTATCTTCCCCATTTGATGATTAGTGGAAGAGCATTAATTTTATTATATTGTTTCAATTGTTAATGTGTATGTAAAATGATAGTATAGCTATTTTTTTGCATTTTCGTGGTAGTTTTTATAACTTTGAATTCTCATGGGTTTGGACTTGTCCTTTGCAACACACATCTTAGGCTCTTGGTGTTGATCAANGCCTAGGTACTTTTTAATTATTTTAACAAGGGGTACATGCTTTATTAATTTAGTTTTTCAAGGTAGGAAGCAATGGGTGAAGGGTAGAGTTTGAAGCTTTCATTGTATTTCTTATTTTCAAGGGTAATAAACAATGATGTGATTTGAGTTTTAGGTCTATGTACTTGTTTCTACTTTTTTTAGTTTGATGTTTTTTAGTTCCTTAAAAATCATGTTGTAGTTTTTATAGAGATCTCCTTTTTTTGTTTTCCTAAGTGGGTAGGTTAGAAATTAAACTAGCACTGTTACCATGTGTTGAGGAATTTCAACAATATCTCCATTGTCTTTAGGGTCCAAAACTAACATAAACTAAAAGAATACATTCATGACATGTATCTTGTCTAGAAAAGTAGAAGACATATCTCCCAAAGACTTCAATTCATTAAAAGACTGATGTTCAAAGTGAATTGAAATGAATTGAAAGTAGAATTGTGCATTCATGGAAAGGAGCTTCCAAGGTTGCAACAACATCAAAACTTGACCAAAAGAAGCTATGGAACTCAAACATGTGTATGCTTGAACTATTGGAAGCACTTTCTTTTTCCAAGTTACACTGTTCAGAAAAAATCTCCGAGTACTTCCTCTCATTTCGAGGAGGGTACCCAAGGTAGACCCTAGAATCTTCAGGACACAAGGTTGACTAACAACATGGCTTGAATCCATTACAACAAATATACTCATTAAGAGCTCAACATGTCACTTGCGGGAATTGAACCTAAGTCGGGAGGATAACAATCACATTCCTCCCAACCACCCAAGCTAAACCCAATTGACAAACTATGGAAGTACTTCTCTATTTATATCTTCCACTTTAGCTACATAACCTACATCCACAACAAGTGTCTCCTTTGACAATAAGTCAGCTTGGATATTTAACTCTTTAGAGTCTAAAAAGATGAGTGTAAGAAACATGATCAAAGAGCCCTTTTATACTTTTGATTTGATAATAAGTAGGGGCCACAATCAAATTTCTAGCCACACTCTTCTCAGACATCCTGTTTATGACTAGTAAGGAATCTCCAATGACTTGTTAAAAATGTAAGAGATGTTTTCATCCTTGGACAATGTGTTTAGAAGAGACTATGCCATATTATATAGGAGTTTTCTATCCTATCTCTCCTAGTGAGGAATCTGGGGATACCTCCCAAGGTTCTACTAGACATGCACGAGTCCCTAGATAGTTCATGTTGGAGCCTTTCTAGATGTCCATGAGAGCTAATGTGATTGACCTAGCCTTGTGCCTTTCGTAGGTAACCCTAAGGGACTCGATGGGATTTGATCCCAAGACCTCCTTGAACATTTGTATAAGAGCATCTACCAATCAAGCTAACCCTTGGGGCTATTAAAGTGGCTTGTTGTAACACTTAAGGTCTAATTACAATTAAAAGTAATGACCTCAAATCTAACATTAATACAAATAAACATTGCAATATTTTTTTTGATTGAAACCATTTTAATTTGTATTAAAATATGGCTTTGGTTGCATTGTACAACATGTTAATACAAACAAAAGTGGACTTGTTTGAAGTCAGTCTTTCAAGTAGTCCCAAAAGTTCAAAATTGTTGCCTATAAATTGATTTG
Organism: Picea glauca; assembly: GCA_000966675.3. Taxonomy (NCBI): domain Eukaryota; kingdom Viridiplantae; phylum Streptophyta; class Pinopsida; order Pinales; family Pinaceae; genus Picea; species Picea glauca. The sequence goes on from JZKD02S2340401.1 coordinate 24,638, forward strand.
AACTCATTGTCTTAGAAAATATAAGTAAAAAGATGACTAGGATAGATCCTAAAGGCTAACATATTGATCTAATAACAAAACTACCTTACACAACATATAAAAAATTTGCTTGAATTGTTGGAAACACTTCTCTATTTCTATCTTCCACTTCAGCTATAGAATCTACATCTACAACAACCGTCTCCTTTGACAATAAGTCACCTTGGATGTTTAACTCTCTAAAAACATGTGTAAGAAAGATGATCAAAGAACCACTCAATACTTTTGATCTGATAATAAATGGGACTATAATCAGATTTCTAACCACAATCTTCTCAGACATCCAGTTTATGACTAATAATGAATGTTCGAAGACTTGTTGAAAATGTAAGATGCATTTTTAGCCTTGGATAATGTGTCTAGAAAAGGCCATGTCACATTCTTGCATGGTATAGTAGTTTTCTATCCTATCTCCCCTTGTGAGGAAAGCAAAAATAACTCCTAAGGTTATACTAGACATGCATGAATCCCTAGATAGTGTTGAATTTTAATACTTAGCTCAAGCACATGTAGTTTCTTTTCAATTTAGCATGAACTTGAACCATAAACAATACAACAATACAATATACAATAGCTGCAGTAACCAAGATCATAAGAAGAATAACCATGCACAAGAACACAAGAAGTTATCCTGGGAAAGCCCTTCTCAACCAAGGCAAAAACCCAACAATCCTTTGCTATAGAGTCAAGAGAAGATCACCCTTTCACCACAAATCCTAGTGCACACAAGAGGGTGCTCTATGACCAAGAGAACTTGCGCCTAAGAGAAGTGCGCACTTCAACCCTACAAGTAGGCGTTGAGATAATGAAACAATGAAGTGTGAGTGATCCACAATGGGGATCTAACTCTCTTATTTATACATGACCTAGCTCATCAAATGGATGTGTCTATTGGCGCAATAGGGTTGACTTCTATAACTCAACAATATGATTAATCTTTACACAATATTACTTATCTTTACATGGTGCGGTTGACTTGTACCCTTTACAATACAATATTAGGGTTTTACCAAAGTCTTACTCTTTGACAATATTGCAAGGGATCTCACACATCCTCTAGTGCTTTGCTACTAGGGACACGTCCACCTGTGCTCAACCACATGTACGTTACTCTCAACAGATCAACTCAACTAAGTCCATAGGAGTACTATTTGGAGAGCCATCTCAAGTCGACTCAACTAAGTCCATAGGAGTCCGACAGGAGACCATTTCAAGTCATCTCAACTCAGTCCAGAGGAGCATGCCAAGAGACCACACACGTCATCTGAACTCAGTCCAGAGGAGTACGAGTCACCCATCACATGGGCGTTCTCACGGATCGTCTCAACTCAATCTAGAGGAGAACGACCTGGAGAATGTTTCATGAAGCTGCAATCATCAACATATAGTTCATGTTGGGGCCTTTCCAAATGTCCATGAGAGCTAGAGTGATTGACATGACCTTGTGCATTTCACAAGTAACTCTAAGGGACTCAATGGGATTTGATCCCAACACCTCCTTGAACTTTAAAAGCTTGGGCACTAATAAAAGAAATTCCCACCTAGGGCTTCTTGCTTGATATCTGTTTGTAGCGAGTATGCCAATTTAACATTTTCCATCTCCAAATTTTCTTGTGCTTGCTGGATAGTCTCCTCATCCTTTATGACAACAAGGACAAAGCCAATCGAAGCCTTTGGTAGGGAGACCAAGGAACGAGAGCTCCTTGTGAGACCCAAGACCAATTCATACAACATGCTACACTCAACTTCTAGTTTCTCTATTTGCCTACTCTAACAAATCAGTATCTTAGAAACTTGTGCATCCTTGGAACTTTGAGTATGAATTTGATTGGCCATTCTATTGTTGAAATGAGAGAGGGCTATTTAAATATTTGTGATGTGGCCTTTACTTCTCTTTTGAGCATGATGCATGTTTGATGGCTCATAGAGAAAGCAATGATTGATATGGGTGTGATTGACAATCCTTAAGCAATACTAGCACCTCCAAGATTTAACATTGATTGAGCTTGTGACTATCCAATTCGTAGAATTGATGGGGGCTATAATTAACATACCTAGATCTAGAGCAAGCCACAAAGCCTAGAGAAAGCCAAACCACATGACTGTGAGGAGATCAAAGTTGATTTTCTTGTTTCTCCAGCTCAAAGGAATTTACCTCGACCCACCAACCAATTGCTAAAGGATAGAAATAGAATCCCTTGAAACCACATTCGATGCCACTCATGGAGCACTTCCAGAAGAATAGAGCCAAACAAAAGTCTCGAATGATCCCACTTCCATTGCTCCCATCCATTTTGATAGATTTATGAGTTTTCACTGCATACATGCATGTATGAGTTGGTAGAACCGAAGTCAGGGGAGTTTAAATGCTCGTCACTTCGCTTTGAAGTATTGCTACCACTTGTCTAGGCATGCTTCCACCATTGTTAAACTATAACCTATGGTTCTATCATTCACGAGAGACGAGATAAGATTGGTACCCCCCATTTATCGTTATTGATCCAACTTTGAGTGAAACAACTTTGTTCACCATACGATTTGCATGTTTGTTGAAGGCTATTAGAACTTGATAAGATTCTATAGATTTGAAACTCCTCGACACACCTTGACTTCTATAAATGAGCCTTTCTAGCTTGATATCTTTGGGGTTTGACTGATTTCTCATATGTTGGATTATAATTGTTGAGCCCCCTATCACAATATGACTTTTGGTCCCTCTTGAACTAAGCATCTTTAATACTTGATAGAGTGTTAATGCTTTTGCTTGCTTATTGCAATCTTCTACTAAATCCCATGCAAAGCTTATTTCATGATTTTCCTTGGTATCAAGGGTGATCCCTATCGCACTTGCCACCCCTAACAAATGCATTCTTATTTACTTGTAGGGTGACATGCCAATATATGAAGTATATAGATTTTAGACAAAATGTTATGGGGTGAGTCTTGTCTTTGAGTGAACTTTTATTTTTCAGGGAAAACCTTATTGGGCCCCCCTTGTTCGATGAAGTATTTGGTTGTTGGGTGGCTCAATTGCCAACCACAATAACGATTGGTAATCTCGAGGGACTCAATTGAATTTGAACTTGTCACTTAGGCTTTCTTGTTGGCAACATGTCTATCGTAGATGGTTCAATCAATTAAGTTAATCCTTGGGATAATCTTTGAGTGAACTTGTGATTACGGTTGATGTTGTCATCTTTGCCAATATATCTTTGCTAGCATTATTTTGGTTACTTTATTTGGAGCGAAAAGTTTAAGTAGAGTTTCTAGAAGGTAGTTTAAATTTTATGAATGCTATCTACTTTATATTTGACGTTTCACATTGCATTGGGTTGTTAGAATGAAATTTGTTTATTATATTTAAGGTCAATTAAGATAGATTCTTTCATCTTTGCCAATATATCTTTGCTAATATTTTTTTGCCTAATTTAAATGGAGGGAAAAGTTTAAATGGAATATCTAGAAGGTAGATTAAATTTTTTGAATGAGATTTACTTTATATTTGATGTTTCACATTCCATTTGATTGTTAGTATGAAATTTGCTTATTATATTTAAGGCCATTTCAGATAAATTTTTTTATAAGCATAGTTGAGGTGCATGGCACCATAGATTTTGAGTTTTGAACAATAATATGAGAACCACAACTGCAATTATTTTCTTGTATATAAAAGTATAACTTATGAGGAAGTGCTTCTGATTTTTTATTTAGGTGTTGTCTCTTTATGTTCTACACTTGTTATTTTGATACTAAGAGGTTGTTTGGGGCTTGTCTTCCTAGGATTGGTATTTGCAAGTTAAAATGACTTCGAAAAACATAGTGTCTGTATCTGGCTCAAGGTCCTCTTCCAAACCCGATGCCAAAGATGGACAGGTATGATTACAAGTTGAAAATTGATTGGGTGATTGCTTTTTTGGTAAATTTGATGGTATGTATGATAGAAGTCTCACTTTGTAATTGGAAATCAATTTTTCTTTGTCACCCAATAGTGACTAAGATGAATTGCACAAATATATTTTATATGTTAGTCTAATGATTTTGTCTTCTCTAGTAACATATATGTATTAATTTACTGTCATGACAAGATTGAGGTTTTAATGTACTTTTGTGTTGTTGAACAACCATCTATAGATGAGTCAATTTTGCTATTTGTTATGGTATTTACTCATGGAATCTTAATGCGAATTAAGTAATTTAATTGAATATCATATCCAAACCTATTGGTTAGCACAAATTGTTTCTTGATTTTCTATAGGAAATTTATACTTGGATAATTTATTCTAGAAAGGCCTTCCCATATGATGGTTGAACTATGCAAGGGAAAACCTCAATTATCGAGATTATCAAACGATGGAATTTTTGAGAAAAATAGACTCAATTTGAATAGACGTGGATTTTAAATAGATTGGTTGTTAGATTTACTAATTCAATTTACGGATTGGGTCATGATGGTAGCTCTTTTGGAATGAACTCAATTGGTTACACTGTAGACTTCTTTATTGCATGCATAACTCAGTTGGTTACATTGTAGACTCCTTTATTGCATGCAAAACTCAATTGGAGTCTCCTCAATTTCTTTTGCTTATACTTAGTTAAGCATGCTACAAGTAGAAAATTGAGATTTACGACACATACACATGTAAGTATGAAGAATGTTTAATCAATTTGCTGTACTAATTTTTAAATGCATAATTTTGCAAGTAATTTATCACATTCTATGTTATATGTAAGGACAATGATGGTAAGTAATAGGAGATATGACTAAAATTTATAGGATAACATGCCTTGACATGTTGTGTATCCCAATGACTTAGGGAAAAATAATAGAATGACTTTAAAAGGAAACCTTTTCTAGGTAGAGAGATTATGGATATGTACTAGCAAAATTTAAGGCAAGTGTAGTTCTTGTCAATAAATTGAGATGTAAATGAGAGGGAAAGAGAGGTAATACCAAAATTCTTACTTAAGAATGAAGTGGGTGTTGTCATATGAAAAATAATACATACAGATTTAAACTCATGTTTCCAAACTTAAGAATTCTAAATTCAATATTAAATCTGTTTATTGGATGTCATGCACTACAATATGGCGTATTACCTAGCAACAATGTAATTCAAAAAACCATGTGTATTGTCCGCGACATATAAGATTTTAAGGAAGCGTAAAATTTATAGAAAAAATGACAAGTTCTACCAAAGACAAAAATGTAAAATACTAATTGATCCCATAAATAAAGAGGAAAATGAAAATCAAGGAAATTGTTGAAGAAGCAACATGGAAGAGTAAAATCTCCACATGTAATACAACAATTGATGACATTTTGTTGACAAATATTTCTAAGGAGTAGGGGCAAGCTATGACCTAATAAACTTGACATTTATCTTGCTTAGCAAGATATCTTATAAGAGTTTGAAGTCGATTAGTAGAATGGTTGTATTTGTCAAATTGTTATATATGAAGTTGAAGTATGTTGTAGGATGTCATATTAATTTGAAATCATTTAAAGTCATATATAAGGGTTGAGCATGTTGTACAATGATTTATATAATCATCATAATGCTTAAGTAAGTTAATATAGGGTATAATTATAGTTAATGAGACCATAATGCCTTAGCTCGACCCAAATAGGCCATAAAGATAAGGCATTTATAAAATAATGCTTATTTATGTTTTAAATATTGTTAAATAGCCTTAATTAAGGTTAAATTAATAGGCACCTTAATCTAGGGACTATTTATGCCTTAATTAATGGAGTAAATGGTGTATTTTCCATGTCTCATCACCTTTTGGCTATGGAAGTTGCAATTGTAAGTGGGGTACATGTATAATGAATTACCTAGGTTTTTTCGTCCAACCAAAATTTGGCATGAAGCCCTCATTGTGGCGAGATTCTCTCACTTGTGAATTTGATGCAAAGAGGTTTCTTATTTAATGACCATAATATTTTGGCGAGAAAGAAAGAAATATTAAAAAATTATGAATATCCATAGGTGACTAAAATAAGTCAATAGGCTTAGAGATGCAAGAAGTCATATTAATAATATGGGAGTGCCAAATGCAACTCCTATATGTAGAAGGAAAGAAATACAAACAAAATAGAAATAAAGAATACAAAGGGGTAACGCAGAAGGTACACCTCAACAAGGACTAATGATAAGTACATCATGATGCAAGGGAATAAGAGATGAGAATCATTAATCTACATGGGAAGTAGAAGTGAAGGATGTGGTATCTCTCTCATCATCAATCATATCGAATATGCCAATGTAGAGTCTAAGAATGTCCTTTGAAGAATCGTTGAGACTAAGTGGTTTGGGCTCGATAATATTTGGGGTAATTGGGGTGCTACTAGTGCTATTTCTAGATGTAGTTGGTTGTGCATAGACCATCTCAGCACCTCGAATTGTGTGCAATCCAGTTCAATATTGCGACACATAATGCCCCTTGGCATCCATGGCGTAGTGTCCTTTCATTCTTGTTAATAGGCAAGGTTGAAGTGGTAGTGCCCCCATGCCAACATCTACAACACATGGTGAATCGAATTCTAGTTGTGCGTCCTAAGTTCTAACCTCTCACACTTGACCTTCAACATTTTGTGCGCGTACACAACTAGAAATGTTAATAGTCACAATCATGTCTACAGTTCCCCAAGATTGTTATGAAGACCAACCACTTTTGTCATCGAGTCTTGGCACATTTGTTAGTTATCTCTCTTAGATGTTTTTGGTGACTTGTTGAACAAGATTATGCTTCTCAGTTCTTCTTAGAACTTTCACATATGGGATTACTCAATCTCTCATTCCTTGCTAGTTGTAGTATCTTGTATCTTCCCCATTTGATGATTAGTGGAAGAGCATTAATTTTATTATATTGTTTCAATTGTTAATGTGTATGTAAAATGATAGTATAGCTATTTTTTTGCATTTTCGTGGTAGTTTTTATAACTTTGAATTCTCATGGGTTTGGACTTGTCCTTTGCAACACACATCTTAGGCTCTTGGTGTTGATCAA
>JZKD02S2340412.1:16181-40743 GCA_000966675.3 Picea glauca
GATTATTTAAATAATAAAGTAAATGGAGAAATTTCTAATTATGGAAAGTGGTTATAACAAGGTTAACCCTAAAATGAGGAAAATGGGTTAAGTGGTCATGACTATTGGATACATGGAAAAGTGGCAAATTGGACAAAGGTGGACAAAGTGGCCTAGAAGATGCTTGTTGGCCTTCGACCAAGTTTTGAGGAAACGTTGGTCATGTTTGACCATTTTTGGGACTTCGATAGGTTGGTCAAAGATGGAGCACCCATGCGAAGCAGAGATCGCAGGATCTTGCCTATTTTGCAGGATTTTTGGGCTTTTAGGGTTTATGTAATGGGTATGGGATGTCGGCCCATGTATTTACCCATGTTTAGGCCTTTTTGTAATTTATAAATAAGTAGTTAGGCAATGTAAGTAGAAGTCATTAGAGGTCATGGGTTTAGTGCTTGACTAGAGTATGTTAAGACTTGCAGAGCTAAGTGCAAGTGATTGTAAGAGACTTTGTGCATAGACCGTTGAAGGCTTTGTGCCCTGACCTAATTTGGGGAAGGAGGATTTGGCAAGGTGTGCACAGATCTCCTATCCCTTGGAGGGTTTGGCTTATGGCTTTGTGCACATGAGCATAGGAATATAGGAATCTTGAAGACTAATAAAGAAGAAGCAGAAGTTGGTGGACGTAGCTCCACATTAAGGTGAACCACGTATATCCTGTGTTGATGTGCTTTGTGCAATGTTATTCATGTTGTTTATGCATTTATCTGCTTAGTGCATTGATCTTGATGTATGTTAGATAGATGTATAGATGTTTAGTGCTCTATTGATGGTAAATTAATGCTAGATCTGAGTTTATGCTATGTGCTTGGAAGTGTTTGATCTAATTATTATTGCATTTTTGTGAACTTAGGGTTTAATCTACGATGTGACTAAGAGCCATAACTTAATGCATATTGTTGGATACGTGCTTTGTTAAGTGTTGCAATCATAGATCTATGTCCCAGCTAGGTTGTAGACACCTGAGTCCTGCAACCCCGCTTTCCTCTACCTCGAGTGAGACTTCATCTGCTTTGCAGGTGTTGCCGAAAGGGCTGGTAGTTAGGGTTTTGTTAGTGCGTTGTTGAAGTGTTGAACCCTAGGTCTACCCTTGTGCCAACAAATGGTTCCATTGTTAGGACCTGAAACTGTGATTGCTGGGAACTGAAGAAAAGAGAAACCTATGTGCGTAGATATGTTGTTGTAGTGTGCAATGTTCTACTTGACTTGCAAAAGATTTTTGCTAAGAAAAAAAATTCAGATCTGAAGAAAAGAGGTAAGATCTTAAAGATCTGTGCTCTGGTAAAGGTAAGATAAGTGGAAATTTTTGTTTCGAAGGTAAGAATCTAAGTATGTTTGATAGTCTAAAAACTAGGGCATAGCTAGAAGAAATATTTGATCTGAATAAATTTGATAGAGATAGTGAAAGATATGTTATTCCTATGCATAGAAAGAATTTTTGGACTAGTAAGTGGATGCAGGAACCTAGAACGAATTTTTCCAGATTGGAGGTCCATCACTGTGATCCCAGTGCACTGTACAGGAAGGGTTGGGGATCATTTAAAAGAAAGAGAGGATTGACACTATGTTATAATTGCAGAAGACCAGGACATCTTGCTATGGAATTCCCTGGTATAGGTCCTATTTGTCTTTGTTGTAAAGCTATTGGTCACAGTGTTGAGGATTTCCCTAGAATGATTGCCAAAGTTGAAAATATGAATATGGGACTAGAAAACTATGAAGAAGGCCAAGGGGCTAAGGATATGCTAGTGAACCAGAAATAATCAGAGACTCTATTATTACTGATGAAAGAAACATTGAATGATCACAGAGACATTATTCTACCAGAGATATTAAAAGAGAAGCAATGCATAGAAACAAGAATAGGAGACTTCAACATAGACTATGTATTAGATGAGGAAACACATGTGAATCTTATGCCAGAAAGCACTTGGGAAATTTTGGGAAAACCTACTATGGTTCCTTCATTGGGAAGGATAGGATTGTTTAAAGGAAAGATGATAACCCTATGTGGAAGAATTACTAATGTACCTATGATTACCCATGGAACATTGACTGAAGAATAATTTGAAGTCATTAAGTTTGTTGAGAAAAACACTCCCTTTGCACTTTTGTTAGGAAATATCTAGATTGAAAAAGAATTGATCCGAAGGAAAGCAGAGGAAGAAGCCACTGAACAAAAAAAACAAGAATTAAGGGACTTTATGGCTAGGTAAATAATGTGACTAATAGAAGAACAAGAGAATAAGTTGAAGCAATAGAGGGCTAGAGAACTAGCTATGAAATATGGAAGAACATAAGAAAGTTTAAAGAACCTGTCCATACATGAAAGAAGTGCATTCATCCCGGAAATAGTAAGAGAAGAGGTATTGCCCTTGAATCCTTTGGAAGACCCTCAACAATGCAAAGTTACTACGCTAAGGGAGGAAAATAATAAGAATGGAAAGATGAATCCAAAGACTCAAATTACAGGAAAGAAGGCCAGAAAGCTCAGTAAGAAGAAAGAAAAATTAGAAAAACTACGAGAAGTCATAGAAAAGACTTCGCAGAAGGAAGGCTTGCAAAACTTGAACCTCACCGGAATAGAAGAACCGTGTAGAATGGCACTTGGCCACAATGAAGCTATATGACCGTTGGAGGTGTCCCAACCATTGGAATGACACTCCAGAATGGCTGGAAACACAGTTATGGCCAGAAATATCGCCATTGGACCATTGAGACTGCGCCATAACAGATGGATTTGTATTGATTAAGGCATTTCAAACTGTTGAAGGAATCCATTACGACGTTGCTTCTTTAATCCATCGAGTGTTTCATCGGGACAACATTTTGCAAAATGAGATATCTGAGCTAACATAGAATTGATCACATACCACATTGTACAGTCTAGACCTTGCCATTTGTTTGATTACTAGGTCTATCTGTTTGCCTACCTGATCCCCGTGATTACAAGTGTGAATGTCAGGCGAGCATACCACACTAGATAAATATGTGGACAATATATTGATCGACCTCATGGCTGAGAAATTCATGTCTGTAGGAATATAGGAATCATCGATGGGAAGATTGCAAGCATCCCCCTCAACTAGACTTCGATCTAGCCGAACCACGATTGAGAAAAGAAGAAAACACCACGCCGATCTGGCTAATGTGAAGTAGATCCTATTGGTCTTTCCTAACTGCATCCCACCTCTAGCTAGTGTAGTTAGCCGTGACAAGGTCCTGTGTGACTTTAAGTACATGCTCATCACTACGTACCTCCCAGAGGGGATACACACAGTTGGACCCTAGTTGGGATTGATCCCATCTCTCAAGATCAACGATTTCAATGTTGGAGATCAGAAGAACTATGTGATGCTCACACCACATAGGTACCCAAAAAATATGACTGGGAAGAATCCAAAGATAGTTCCCCAATCATGGATTAAGGTGCTCGCACACTCCACGATATTGAACATGATGAAGATCCCCCACTTCGGCCAACATCAGAAGGTTAACGCATGCGTTAAACTCCTCCTGTTCTGCTATCATGGAGGGTATATGTGGCTATATAGGCACATCACTGTGGATCTGGCGCTGATCCACATGATCACTAGACTAAGCATGTAGGGAATAGACCATCACCATTTCTACCTAGGAGAGACGTTAGATCTCTCCTTGGCACAATGAATAAAGGAATCCTACGATGATGTAGAGAAGGGAAAGAGAGGCTACAAGGTAGCCTCCATTCAGGATGGCACAATGCGCCTTGCTTTCCAACTGATCGTTTGAAAGATCATCTGAAAGAACCATCCCACACAAGTCAAAGGGTTCATAGTCAACCTTGTAGGGAAGTGTGTCAAAGGAATGTAGATGATCTGGGAAAGCAAACTCATCAACAAGTTGGAGAAGGACTACCACGAAGCGTAGGACCAAGGATATGAATTCCATTTCAGTTGGTTACTTGTGCTCATTGCATTTGTTTCTTGGTAGATGATGGAAGGAGAAACATTCCCTGAATTCAAGCCATCAGAACCATTGTACCCAAGGTTCACTACCTTGTGGTATACAAATGATATGGAAAACCAGTGACATTCAAATGTTGTCTTCCATACTTATTACCTACAGCTGAAGTGTGCTAGTGAATCCTTCCCTTGGATGACATCAAACACACTCCATCGATACATGCCAGTAGCAAATTTTTGTGTAGACTGAAACTTCATCTACATCACCACGAGGGGATGAATGTAAGGAGGAGATACAATCTTACTATAAGTTGACTGAGTAAGACATGGAAGAGATCACTAAGGAATGGCCAGTAGAATTCCTTGTACTAGTGGAGGATGCAGAAATATCCAACCCTGATATCATCAGAATCCCATTAGTCACTCAGGTCGAACATGATGGATAGAGCAGCGCAAAGAAAAAGAAGAAAAAGGACGAAAGTGATGAGAAGGACAACGCATTGGAGGAAACTGCACCTGACTCACCTATAGGAGGAGGAGGAGAAGAAGTAAACCAAGAGGAAGGAGGGGAAGAAGGAGAAAAGTAGGACAAAGGTAAATCTACACAGCCAAAGGATCCCCTCACCATAGTAGAAGCATCACAAAAGAGGAAGGTTTCCCCAGAGAAACCTTCGGCAAGGAAGAAGGCTCACGCCAACAAGCCTCAGTCGAAGAACGTTCTCACAGTGGATGACATTGATCTCATCATCACAACTGTAGAATATGCTTCATAAGACATATTACAGAAACTTGGGGAAAAGCAGGAGTCGATTTATGACAGAATAGAGAAAGAGCTCAGAGACATCCAACAAGCTATTCATTTGATCTGTGCGATGCCTACTACTCCATCCTCAATAGAAAATGTAGAATTGGGGGATGATCCCAACCAGTTGATAAGGTTAGCATATGCGACAGAGGTTCGAATTTGTCGAGCCCAAGAGGAAATGGAGCATGCCACAGAGGCCTTAAAGCAAGAAAAGGAGAGGTCCCAGAGAAAATTTGAGTTGTGCATAAGGAGAGAAGTGAAATTCAGGAGGAATTCAAGAAGAACAATGAAAAGATACAGGAAGAAAAAGGTCAACTGCTCGTAGAGAAAATTGCGGTTAAAGAGGCAGTAACTAGAGAAATGCACTCTATGTTGGCCTTGGTATAGAAGGAACCAGAGTCAACAGAGATGAAACTGGGGAGCTCGTTGACTCCATTCAACAAATTCAAGAAAGAGTAGAAAAATTAGAACTTCAAGCAGTGTCGAGCACTCCGCAAGAAGTGCGGGATTAGAGGTAAGAATCTTCAAGGAGCGCAGTAGAAAGAATCAAGGTGTTGGCCTCAGAATGTAAGCAATTAAGTGATAGAATTGCACTAACCTATGAGTGCCTTGCAGAATATTTGGAGCTGAGGATATTGGAAGCACAACTCTAGGAGGCAAAGCAATAGGCGTCCACCATGCAAGCACAAATGAAACAACTGACTGCAGTTGAGAATATGAAGATCTCAAAGGAGCAACGCATAGTCCAACAACAGGTTACTTCCATCTAGAGCAAGGTTATGGAAGTGACACAGAGACTCCAGCCAGTGTAGGAAGAAGCCTGCACAATTTTTGAAGAGATCGAAGGACGAGGCTCACAGCTGGAACAAGTGGTCACAACAGTAGAACAATGCTTAGAAGGTCCTATCACCGAGCAAGTAATTTAGGAGTTCGCTGAGTAGGAGGATCTAGTGAAGAAACAAGTCAAGTCATATTGAGCTAAGATCAAGGCCTTTGAAGTGGTATTACCCAGATCGGAGTGACTCAGGATGAGACACAGGTGAGGTTTGGGGACCTGTTGGCCCTTGAATAAGTTTTGAGGAAACGTTGGTCGTGTTTGACCATTTTTGGGACTTCGACAGGATGGTCGAAGACAGACTGCCCAGGCAAAGTGGAGATCACAGGATCTCGCTCATTTTGAGGGATTTTTGGTAGTTAAGGGTTTATGTAATGGGTATGGGATGCCATCCCATGGGTTTACCCATGTTTAGGCCCTTTTGTAATGTATACATAAGTATCTAGGCGATGTAAGTAGAATTCATTAGAGGTCATGGGCTTAGTGCATGACTAGAGTATGTTAAGACTTGCAGAGCTAAGTGCAAGTTATTGTAAGAGACTTGGTGGATAGACTGTGTAAGGATTTGTGCCCTGACCTAATTCGAGGAAGGAGGATTTGGAGAGGTGCACGTAGATCTCCTGTCCCTTGGAGGGGTTGGCTCTGTGGCTTTATGCACAGGAGTAGAGAAAGATAAGAATCTTGAAGACTAATAAAGAAGAAGAAGAAGTTGGTTGGTTGATGTAGCCCCACAATGGGGTGAACCATGTATATCTTGTGTTGATGTGCTTTGTGCAATGTTATTCATGTTGTTTATGTATTTATCTTCTTAGTGCATTGATCTTGATGTATGTTAGATATATGTATGGATCCTTAGTGCTCTATTGATGGTAAATGAATGCTAGATTTGAGTTAATGCTATGTTCTTGGAAGCATTTTATCTAATTATTACTGCGCTATTGTGTACTTAGGGCTTTATCTGCGATGTGACTAAGAACCATAACTTTATGAATATTGTTGGATAAGTGCTCTGTTAAGTGTTGTAATCACAGATTTGTGTCCCAGCTAGGTTGTAGGCACCTGAGTCCTGCAACCGCCCCTTCCTCTTCCTCAGGTGAGACTTCATCTACTTCACAGATGTTGCCGAAAGGTCGATAGTTAGGGTTTTGTTGGTGCACTGTTGAAGCGTTGAAACCTGGGTCTTCCCTTGGGCCAACAATGCTTCTAAGGAAGCTACTTGGAAAGTATAAATAAGAAGCATAGGTCTCTTGTGAAGATAATCTCTTGAGCATAGATTGAAGATCTATTCTGAGTAAGAGAGGGATTGCAAGTTCTCATGGATGCTAATGGATACTTGAGTGTGAGCTGATGCTAGGTTCTTGAAGTCTGAAGCAAGTTCTAGATTTGATTTCTATGGGCTCAGATATTCGATAGAAACTCTGGTATGGTTACATATTTGTCTTGATAGATATTATTTATTATTGTATGGTGAATGCTTGAGGCATTCTTGGTATGGCTGTTGTGATATGGTTATGTTGATTGATTGATAGAGTGAGAAGAACTCTTATGTTTCAGTACTGATATGGTTTCTATAGTATATTGGTTACTTATGGTTGAGTAGAATTGATATTATACATGGTTCAAGAGAATGAGTATGTTGTTGGAGAGTATGGATGTGTTGAGATTGTTACATATTGGATAGTGATAGACATAAGTGAATGTGACTAAGGGCTGCAGTAATCCAAATCATGTACATATGCGTTTTTCACTACTAACGGGTTACACACCTGTTGACATATTGATATATATTGATTATTGATTCCTCTTCTCAGTTAGCACTGAGTTGTGTAAGTCGAGGATTGTATTGTAGAGCTGGTTCTCTTGTGGAGTTGTAACTCTATTCAGTTGTTGCTAATAACCCAAGGATTGTAGTCCATAATAAAAAAAAATTGTACATACATCTTGTAATCTTTGTGTTCGTTGTGATGATGACTTATTGATGACATATGTTGTTGGTATATGTTGAATATGTATGTTCACATTTAACTAGTTATAAATGACAACAATAAGTAATGAGTAAATGGTGATTGTTAACTAAGGAGTTTTGTGAAGGGGAAGTTTTAAAAATATCCCTACACTGATTCACCCCCCCTCTCAGTGTGGTCGGCATGTCCAACAACATGTTGAGACAAGTGAAGGGATAAGTCTTGTACCTTAATTTTTTTTGAAGTCATGATGGTTAAATCATGCTCCTAGATATTGGCAAGCCAACTTGCAATCTTCCCTGAAAGATAAGTATGTGAAAGAAAAAACTTGATAGCAGGTGTTGTAACCCTAATTTGCACCAGACATGCTTACCTGGCATCAAGCCATCTCAGATTCCTTCTTTGCCAAAACACTGCTAAACAACTCTTCTTAAGAACCCCTTTTATAAAGACCCACACACCCTGCTCCATTACTGCACGTGTGTACACACTAGCTGACCCAAGACAACTCGCGTGTACCTACAAAAGCATGGAAAAAGGAAAGTTGCTAATGGAACACATAGATTTGGACAAGTTAGCTAAAACTTTCGGCCATGCATGGCCGGTCATTCAACCAAATACCTAGCTCCTTCTAGCCTATAAAAGAAGGGGTAGGGGTCCCATTTGAAAGAAGGAAAATTATAGTAAAGTGACTATACCCAATTGAGAATTCCCGTTGTCCCAACCTTTAGCCATCCTTGTGTAAAGAGAAGTATAGAGAAAAGTAGTTGGAGGACAGTTGAAGAGGAGCCCAGGACTAGGTTCGTGGAGCAGTGGTCAGCTTCATCATTGTAAGTTTACTCTTGTGAAGATTAATACAAAAATGAATACTTTTCCCATCCCACCATATCACATGTTCAAGTTGAATATTTATTTTATGATATTGTCACAACTAACCCAACAATTAGTATATGAAATGCATGTTCACAACTTTTTGTTTGTTCATGTGTTAATACATGTCATCTTTGGGAGGAGGCTTGCAATCAAAGAGAAAGTGAAAGAAAAGGGATAGAGATCAAACGAAAGACTTAAGGTAGAGTTACCGAATCTCATTTACCCCTTTGTATTGCATGAATGTGGGGTTTTGTGTTGGGAGAATAGGGAAGAGTAGAAGCCTTTGAAATGGTCATTTTCTGCATGCATGATTAGAGCCCTTAAATGCTAAGTTCGTCGGAAGGATTCCCACCCACAATAGAATTGGAGACCATATTGGGGAATCTCTAGGGTTTCTGGGAATGTTTTTTCTTGGGTATTTTTAAGAACTGGTTTCATTTATTGTTTTTAAAGTTTCTGCAAAAGTCTGAGCTAACAGAGATTCTGGCCTTCCATACCAGACATCTCTATTTCTTTGCTTGACTGCATTTGTTTTTTTCGAGACCCATAGAGGTATGCGTGGCCTGTATAAGGTTTTCACATTTGTACCCATTCCCTACCTTCCCGCAACTTGCGTGTACATGCTAGCCAAGGAAGTGTTAGTCATGTGTATGATTTCAGAAATTTTTTTTTAGAGAGGTAGTCATCCTCTCCCCTGTCAGAGATATCGTTCTCAGGGGTTTTCTAGAACTCATTCTGGTCTCTGTTTTTGCAGATTGTATCTTAGGTACAAACTCAGATTGGTTTTGTTTTATGAAATTTTCCTTCAATTGTTTTCTTTTTCTGTCAAAGTAAGTTTCTGAGTCTTCAAGAGATTCTGGTTCTCAATACCAGTAGTCTTTGCCAGTACTTGATTTCTTGTCATTTCATTGTTTGAAGAGTTGCAGAGATACACACAGCCTGCATAAGGTCTGCATACGTGTACACGTGCTCTGACCTTACACAACTCGTGTGCACATGCTTGTTGTTGAACTGTCAGTAGTGTTCCTGTTGAGAATTTTTTTTGGTTTAAGGAGAGGCAGTCATCCTTTCCTTGTCAAGAGTTATACCTCTCAGGGTTCTTGGTCTTTGTCATAATAGTTTTAGCCTAGGTTGGATTTCAACATAGCTTGCTTTTTCATTGAAATATTTCTTGTGTTTCCTATCTTTTTAAACTTATTTTTATCTTGAAATTTTAAGAAAAATGAGTTGCATTTTGAATCGTGCATTCATCAGTTTCTTTTAGAATATTTTTTTATTTCTACTTTGATTGGAAGAAAATATAAAATAAACTTAGTTTGTTAGATCTCTTTCTTTCCTGGCATTTTCTTTGCATTTTTATTTGAAAAAGAAAAATAAATTAACATAGCGTTGTGTTTTCTTCTAATTTTAAAAAGCATTTCAAAAGAAAAAAAATAAAATAAAGAATTATAATCATTCTTTGCGAGTGTTCATATAAGTTTCATCATTTTTCGCAAGAGTTTAACACCATCAGTTGCACTACCATACCCTTTTGAGTAAATCAAGCCAGTAAAAAGAACGCTAATTAAAATTTACTAGACTTTATGTTTGTAGGGTCCATCAACTAGATTAGGCTAGAGCCTTGATTTAGGTTGGAGAGGAAAATCTTCAAGGCTATAAAAAAGACATACGAGTCTGTGCTAAGGAGTCTATAAGTCCAGTATCATGAAAGTTATCCGGGAACCCCCTCTAACACATGCAATAAACATGAGGTCGCCTATGGAAAGTTAGCGGAGATAACCCCTCCAAAGCCGGACCAATCGTAGTGGAGAACACATATAGAGGGCTTGTCTTGGGATTTCGTTGATTGAATTTTCCACAGAGCTTCATGGGTCTCGAATCTGTTCGAGGTCCTCATTTGTCTTCCAGACAACTTTATTTGGATACCCTTGGTAGGTTTTGAGCTTGATACCCTACTCATTTTGGTCTACCCGACTGTCAATTGTACCCGCCTGGTGACTGTTCGCGTGCTGGCAACCTAGTTGCCTATATTTCTAGTGACATACACAGGTGACTATGGGGGTATACCATGGTACCTAGGATAGACATCAGACCACACTTTGTAGAATATACCTGGAGGGTGCTTTCATTTTCGAGTTTCACTTGCACCGGTAAGTTGCTCTAGTGTTGGTTGGTGTAACTATTCTTCCAACTAGTTAGTCATTTTCTTGATTTGCCTTTAAGAACTTTTAGTGTGTGCTCTATGCTCCCTAGTTTTCCATAGTGAGTTAGTCAGTTGTGGATTTGGGTCTCTGAACTAGGGTGGTAGACTGCCCACTCCACTAGTTGTGAGGACTTTTTAGTATTCCTCTTAGAAACGTGGAGCCGCCTTTTTATAGGCGTTGTTTTGATACCACTGGTTCTTCAGAGTCAGTGTGTGAGACTTTTACGGATTTGAACGATCCCACAAGGGGAGAAACTGTGCATAAGATCTTCATGGCTAAAGTTCCTGACGATACCAACCAAGGAGCCCCTTCACAAGGGTATTCTTGTGCTTTTCCCTTCTTCGGAAATGTTGGTGTCCCTTTGACAACCACTTTGTACATTCCTAGGTTGAATGTGGGATTACCGGTTTGGTTGGGTACTGTTGGCGAAGGAAGTCACTCCTAGATTGCGGCAGGAGAAGATCCCGATGCCCATCAGTTTATGTCATGACTTGTGTAAAAGGTGTGATCGAATGGAAGTAAGCTCAAACGATATGGTTCTAACTTCGAAACTAGGCCAGACATGCATGGGCAAGTGAGGTCTTAGATAAACTTCAGATAGTGAGATGTAGTAAGGGTGAGTAAGGGGAAGACTTGTATCAGAGAGATGCAAAGGTCTGTCGTAAACATCAGGTTTCTAACAGACTGTAGGAGAAGGTATCTGAACGCAAGATCTTCTTACATTCAAATGCAGAAAACCAGAGAATACAATAATGCCACAATAAATCCTTTATCATAACATCATTGCAATAATTCATGTGAATTAGTCAATCATGAACTCCCTCAGTATGAGATGAAAACATAGATGGGGTAGGAAAAATGTCTGTCATTAAACAAGAAATATTATATATAGATACATAACCAGAGAACCAGAGTGTCTGTTAAAACGTTACAATCGGGATCTTCGCTCTACCATCGATACCTTGAAGAATATCAAAACTAAGTATATATACTCCTAAACATTTGCCCAATAGAGGCCTACTAGACCCTTGGGATTAGGAGTCTCTTCAATAAAATATGGCCTACATTCCTCTATCATACGCCACCTTAATTTTGCATGGCTCGCGCCAGGGGGTAGTCGAGCCCTTAAATGATGAATTAGCGTGCGTAGGCTTCCCTAGCGAGTCGAGGGCTCAACGTGGCTTCCATGGAAAGAACCAATACATAATACCATCTCGAGTAGACTTTTAGCCGGGACATCCATACCTTGCAATTAATGAGTGAGGAGAGGTTTCAACCACCCTCTCTCTTCTTCATCCGTTCCAAGAAGGTATCGGGACTTAGATGACATCAAACCGACCTCTGGAGAACACCGTGCCCCCCTTCTAAAACTCAACTTGGCACTTTTGGCCCCTTCTGTATAGCCCTTTCTACCCCCTCAAATGACCATGGGCTGTGACTCTACGCCTATCTTCAAAAGTACTTTCGGCATTTCAGGGTTCGTGGATAGGAAGGAGTATGTCTTTTCTTTTCGAAATCATGATGGAAAAAAAGGCGAAGAGCCTAATCGAGTGCCATGTGTTCCTCCAAGGTGAACGACTCAGATCGCTCCTGGCGCTTTGGGACCTATCTTGCCAAATGGTAAACATTAGTGCCCCTCCTTCAAGCCTGCTCCTTTGTGACCAGGCACCAAAACCAAGGGCCTGATTCTAGGCGCTTTTGGCACTTAGGGATTCGAGGTTTCGAGTGGTGAAATGACAAGGAGCACTTACCCCTCGAACTCCCGAATTCCAACATGGCACGGATGTGCGCTGCATGTCCTTAAGATGAATGGCTGAGGCATCATTCATTATTTAAAAGGAGGCTTCCTTCATTCACAAGCTCGGTTGACATGACATGGCACTAGGACTGTGGGCTTGGCTCCAAAGGTTCTTTCATCATTTCGTCGATCGATAATTTCAGCTGTAATGAATGGTAGGTTGCTTGTCTCCCAAAACATTGATCCCTGATATGCCGACTGACTTCCACCTGTCCCAATTGGATTGGACGACCCAGATTTTCTTTGAAATATGGGAGCTATCTTTTGTGCTAAATCCCAGGCAACTTGGCACCCCCGAAATCCCAATGACCGTCGATCAACTTTGTAGATGAATCTCGACTGCTGGAAACAAAACTTCGCCCGCTCGCTTGACTCGTAACTGGAAAAGAGATTCTCCCACGTTGTGCTTGGGCGCTTCCCGTGCAACCTGCAGACCTGGGTACTTTTGTGCCCAAGACAAAAATTGTCGCTAACATTAGGCTCCATGGGGGATAGAGTCATCCCTGTGATTCTCTAAGAACTCATTCTGCAGTTTCGGTTCCTTGCTATTGGGCTATGGAGTCATTTACTAAGCCGCAAATATGCAAAAAAAAAAATGAACAGAGAAAAAAAGACAATATTTATAGACAAAGGAGCCGTCTAAGGCTCAAACAAAACATTTCTTCAGAAAATGCCCATTTACTGGGCCGTTGAAAACTTCTTCACCCTCCAAATCTTGCAATTTGTACATGTTGTTTGAGAAAACCTCAAATATTTTGAAAGGGATGATCCAGAGGGCGTCAAAATTGTTTTGTTTTCCCTTATCCTGTCTGGGTGCATCCCACTTAAGCACAAAATCTCCGATCTCAAACTCCTTCTTCCTGACCTTCCTATCAAAAGCCTGTTTGACCCTTTGTTGATGACTGTGAGTTGCGTCTCTCACCTGTTCCCTGATCTGTTGTACTTCCATTATCTGATGAATAATTCTAATCATATGATTTGTCTCTCCTTCATAATCTTGAAAGAATTTCGCCATAGGTAAGGTGAGATGAGTGGAAAAAATCGCCTCTGCTCTGTAGACTAGCTGAAAAGGTGAGGTGCCCAGGGATTTCTTTGTTGTCACATGATCAAACCATAGAGAAAATTTTAATTTTGAATCCCAAGCCCTTTTGTTTTCCTCCAATAGTCTTTTGATGATCCTTATCAGACTTTTGTTGGAGGATTCTGCTAAACCATTGCCCTGGGGATAGTAGGGGGTGGAGTGAATTAGCGAGATCTGGAACTTCTCACAGAAATTAATGAGAGTCTCAGATTTGAAAGAGGCATCATTATCAGTGATGATCCTACTGGGACAACCAAATATAGCTATGATATTCTCCAGGAAGCTGATAACTACTTTGTGTGATTTACTTCTGGTGGGGGCAGCTTCTATCCACTTAGTGAAATAATCTATTGTAGTCAGGATCCATTTGTGTTGGCCACTTGAGGGAGGATGGATTTCCCCTATGAATTCTAGCCCCCAGTGTTGAAAAGGTGCTGAAGCCACTACAGGCTTCAGTGGTAGTGGTCTAAACTGTTGCTTTCCTGAGAAATTTTGGCATTTGATGTAGGCCCTGATCTCTCTGCTGACATCAACGAATAAGGTGGGCCAGTAATACCCAACCCTGAGGATTTTGTGAGTTGTGGTCTTCCAGAAATGATTCCCACCACAAAGGCCTCCATGGAAATCAAACATAACTTTCTGGGCTTCTGGTGGGTTCAGACATCTCAGCAGCACCCCTAAAGGGTCTCTCCAGTACAAGACTTGCCCAATGAGGCAATATCTAACCGCCTTGAGCTTTAAAGCTATTGCCTTACTTTTACCCATTCCATCCCGGGGCTTCAACTCCTACAGAAAGTATAAAATGTCATGATACCAGGCACATTCTACCAGTGATAAGCCGTCCTGAGAGCGTTGGCTGGGCAACTCGGCTTGCTGATTTCCTAAGCAAGTATTGATGAAACTAACTCCCAAGGCTTTGCAATTGGATTCAGCCAGTAGCTTGGCCAAACCTTTCCCCTTAACCAACTTGGTGGGCTTTATTTCCAAATCAAATTCCATGAGTCTAGCGATCCATCTGCCTCTTCTCCCATCTATATCAGGTTGTACAAGGATGTCCTTCACAAAATTCGAAGGAACGTATGCGGTTACCTTTGAGTGCAAGACATAGACTCTGAACGCTTTGAGAGATTTCACTAAGGCATAGGGTTGTTTCTCCATGATTTCGTACTTGATCTCGACATCTCTTAATGCCTTGCTAAAGAAAGCAATGGGCTACTCTCGCCCTTCCTCATTTTTCTGCAATAACACCGCTGCTACCGTATCAAAAGAGGCAAAAGAAAAAACTTGGAAGGGTTTGGAATAATCAAGACTAATCAGCACAGACGCCTCAGTTAGTGCCCTCTTTATTTGGACAAAATATTCCCTAGGTTCAACGGTCCATTTCACTTCATTTCCCTTTCTGAGCATGGCTGTGATGTGTTTCACTAGTTCAACAAAATTTGAGATGAATCTCCTCAGAAAGTTAATCTTTCCTAAAAAGGCCTAGACTTCCTTTTTATACCTGGGAAGTGACAAGGTTTGAATTGCCTCCACTCTGTTGGGATCAATTCTCACTCCTTCTAATGATACTATATGGCCTAACAACTTGCCCTCCATCATAGCAAACAAGGATTTCTTGGGATTTAGGGAAATACCAAACCTCCGACACTTCAAGAAAACTTTCCTTAAGTGATAGCAGTGTTCTTTATCAGACCTGGAGAAGATTGTGATGGCATCTAGGTAGATCACTACAAACTAGTCTTTCTCCCCAATGAAAGCTATATCCATGGCTTGCTGAAATGTTTCTCCTTCATTCATTAGTTCAAATGGCATTTTGGTATACATGATTGTGTCCCAAGGAGTGGTGAAGGTTGTCTTTTCCTTGTCTTCAGGCATGACCGATATTTGATTATAGCCATCGTCGATCATGGATATCCTGGATGCGCTAGTTACCCTCTGTAGTATGTGTTCCATCTTAGGTAGGGGGTAATTGTCTTTCTTTGAGCTCCTATTCAGGTTCCTGAAATCGACACAAATCCTGATTTCTCCACTCTTCTTCCTTACGGGGACCAAATTAGCCACCCATTCAGAATATCTCAAGGGGATAATGATCTGGGCCTCTAGCAACTTCTTCACTTTTTTCTCCATGACAGGCAACAATATGGGATTTATCTGTCTTAGCTTCTGCCTAAATGGCCTAGCCTCTTCCTTCAGCGAGATCTTGTGCTCAATGACAGATGTGTCATAAGTCTTGAGGTATTCGTAGGTCCACGCAAACACATCAACGGATTCCTTTAATAATTCAATATATTCTGTCCTTTGTTCATTGGTCAGGCTGCTTGATAATTTGACAAACTTAGGCTCCTCCTGTGTACCAACGTTGCATTTAGCTATATCAGCATCTTCATTTGAAACATTACCCTTTACTGCCACATCATTCCCATCAAACAATATTTATAAAGGGACTAGTCCCCTCGAAATGTGATTTCTAGGAAGTTGAATAATATGGTGGTTAGCAATTTCATTTAAAAACACTTCAGGGTGAGAGTCACCTTTCGGGTCAGGATCCTGATCAATGTGCAACGCTGAAAATTCATCAACAAATTGGAGAAATTTTTCGATTTCTAAATCATCTTTGAATACCTTCCAATGCTTGACATTGTCTGGTACAGAGGGCCTATATCTTATTTCAACCTTGTTTTTGGCCATAGGCGGCAGATGAAATTTGAGCAAACTAGCTAAGACAGCTAAAGAATCAGCTGAAGTATTTTCCCCTCTCGGAATGAAGGAAATGTTAAAATCCAAGAAGGAATTATCAATTAGGTCCCACACTTCATTTCTGTAATTTCTGAGCCGGGGATTATTAGCACGATAAGCATTTCTGACTTGCTGAATGATCAACTTAGAATCCCCAAATATTTCTATCTCTTTAATTCCCATTTCCTTTGCAGCCCTTACCCAAAACAAGAGCTTCATACTCTACCACATTGTTGGTGGTTTCAAATTCCAGCTTGTATGACAGGGATATGGCCTCCTGACAAGGTGATATGAAAACCACTCCAGCACCAGTGCCCTCGCTAGAAGAAGATCCATCGAAAAACATCTTCCAAACAGAGGGGGTTGGAGGGGGAATCAGATAATCAAGACTGGGCTGCTTTCTGACTCGAAAAGGGTCTTCAGGAGCATCAGTGAACTGCAATAAACTAGACCCCAAATCAGTGTCAAGTGCAAATATGGGGTGATTGGTGGGGTTTGCTTCGTCACTAACAATGTAGGCCAACTGAGCTTCTCTATATAACCTCCTCTATTCCCCTATGAATACTGGAATGGTGGCATACGTGAGGTCCATCTGTAATGTTCCTCCAAGTGTTTTTATCCAAGATCTAGACAACAACATGCCAAAATTGGGGGGGACGTTAGCTACCACAATATCCATAACCACACTCTTCATGGGCAGTTGAAACAAAGAAACCACCAGGTCTTTGATGACTCCTAAACACTGCACTCTCCTTGAATCGAAAGAGTACAAATCATGATAAGTTTTTGTCACCTCCAATCCCAATTCTTCCATTACTATTTTGGGCATAAGGTTATGGGAAGCCCCTGAATCCATGAGGCAGTTATGCAGCACTTTATCATGTATGTTCAGGGATGTGTAGAAGGGAGGGGATGAATCATATCTATATTCTACCATGGGCCCTAGGACAACTGCTGGCTTTTCATCTTGGATATTTATTGAGTCAGTGGAAAGCTGGGGGGGGATCGGATTGTAGAAGCTTGGAAAGGGACCGTTTGAAATCTTCGTTTTTAACTAGTTCAGATAGGGGCAGAGGAATCCTAATCTTCTAAATCTCATGCTCAAAATTGAAGGAGGGAAAAGGCTTAGGAACTTCCCTTACCTCAGTGACAGGTTCCTTGGCTGTTGGCTAAGCATTTCGAGTTTTCTTTTCTTTAGTAAAGGTTGTTGCAGATTTGCCAGGCCTTTCTGCTATGGGGGGCTAATCCTGGTTATCAAAATTCCCTTCTTTCTTTTTTAACCTGAGATTATATGTGTTAGGAGTGCTTCTATCTTTTTCCACTCTACTCAACTCATTAATTTGATTGTTGATAAGGGATTCTTCATATGCAGATTGAGTCAAGTGAGGAAACGGGGAAGTGTCCTCAATGTAGTGGATCTCGAGGTCGAGTTCATCCACCTCCTCCCCTTCCTCATGAGCAAATAGGTTGTTTTAGAGAGGGGTCTGAATCCTTTGATCATCTCTATCTCTGCTCCTTTGTTCCCTAGGAAATGCCTGTGGCACATTGTTATTAGGCTTCTTGAAACCTCTACTATTTGTATTTTGGGGATTTCTGTAGATGGGCTTCCCTTCTAATTCCCACCTTTCCATCTTGGCAGAAAGCGATTTTAGCATTCTATCTTTCTCATCTGTCTGAAGGGGCAGGGGAGAGGAACTGGATGGGGAACCTTCAGGCCTCTGCCTGGATATGTTTCTAGTAGCAATGTTCTTGAGTCGGTCCACAACCAATATGTTAGATTCTACCTCCACGACTGCATCCTGCATGTGAGCCAGAGTAGTGGCTCTTCTTTCCCTCAACATAAGGTAGAAGTCGGGATCAAAGGCGCTAGCATAAGTGATATTTGTAGAGGCTTCGGAGGGTTTTATCTCAACAGGGATTTTATTGTACATTTTGTTGAATCTCTTGGAGAAGTCGGAGACAGACTCTCCTTCTTTTCTCTTCAAAGACCCAAACTCTGTCATGTAATACATGAGGTCCTTTCTATCTCCCCACTGTCTCAAAAAGGCATTATCCAAAGCCATAATCCCATTAATAGATCCAGGAGGCAGGGACTTAAACCATTTCCTAGCCTCGCCTTGAAGACTATGGACGAAAATCCTCATCCATATGTCAGCATGCATGATAACATTATCATCTATAAAACTGTAAAAGGCTTCTAGGTGTTATTCTGCATCTATGTCCCCTTTGCCTGTAAACTTGGTCAGCTGCTTGAGGTAACCATCTACTAGGAGGGCATTGAGAGGCTGAGGTAACACGAGGGGAGCATACCTAGTGGCTATAATGGCCTCCATTCTAGTCATAGGGGGATTTTATCCTGCCATAGGGATATTATGTGGAGGAGGACTCAGAGGAGAAGGAGATCTAAAAGGAGATACTTGGGATGAGATTCTAAGGGGAGTGGGAAACAATAGAGGATTTAGGGAGAAGGATAGTGAGCCTAAGCTGATGGATGTTTCTCTTTGCGCAGAAGCAACAATAATAACAAGAGGAGGAGCGGTAAAGCTAGGAGTGGGGAAATCTTCTGTGGTCTTGGTCTATGCCAAGGTACAACTTTAGGAGAGAGGGGAGTGACAAGGATTTCTCCCTCCAATCCCAGACCAGGGGGGGAAACCTCAATAGGAACACTCCTGAAATTCAGGAAACGAGAAACTTCAGAAAGCGGTTTGATAAGAATCTGAGGAGGAGAAAATGGAGTTCCTATAGAAGGAGATGGCAGATTACCTGGTTCGATGATGATAGCTTCTCCTTCAGAGGCATTTCCTTTTCTGAGAACCACCTTCGGATCAGTTTCGGGTGTAGCTAGAGGCAGCTGTGGATGGGACCCCTCTAAAAGCCACAATTGACATGACAGGTTTGCCCCAGTGGAGTTGTCAAAATGGAGTCACCAGGTGCACAGTAACAATCTTCAAAGGCTCTGATACCTGATGCACCTTCAGAATCAGAGGCTCAATGTCGTTCAATATTGGGGAAAATTTTCAACTTCATCCCCGACAACGGCGCCAGAAATGTTGGCAACAGAAGTCACTCTTGGATGTTGGAAAGAGAAGAGCCCGACGCCCATCAGTTTATGTCATGATTTGTGTAAAAGTGGTGATCGAAGGGAAGTAAACTCAAACGATATGGTTCTAACTCTGAAACTAGGCCAGGCATGCATGGGAAAGTGAGGTCTTAGATAAACTTCAGACAGTGAGATGTAGTAAGGGTGAGTAAGGGGAAGACTTGCATCAGAGAGATGCAAAGGTCTATCATAAATATCAGGTTTCTAACAGATTGTAGGAGAAGGCATCTAAACGCAAGATCTTCTTACATTCAAATGAAAAAAACCAGAGAATACAATAATGCCACAATAAATCCTTTATCATAACATCATTGCAATAATTCATGTGAATCAGTCAATCATGAACTCCCTCAGTATGAGATGAAAACATAGATGGGGTAGGAAAATTGTCTGTCATTAAACAAGAAAACATACATACAGATACATAACCAAAGAACCAGAGTGTCTGTTAAAACTTTACAATCGGGATCTTTGCTTTACCATCGATACCTTGAAAAATATCAAAACTAAGTATATATACTCCTAAACATTTTCCCAACAGAGGCCTACTAGATCCTCGGGATGAGGAGTCTCTTCAATCAAATTTGGCCTGCATTCCTCTGTTATACGCCACCTTAATTCCGCATGGCTCGTGCCAGGGGGTATTCGAGCCCTTAAATGTCGAATTAGCGTCCGTAGGCTTCCCTAGCGAGTCGAGGGCTCGGTGTGGCTTCCATGGAAAGAACTAGTACATAGGACCATCTCGAGTATACTTTCAGTTGGGACATCCATACCTTGCAATTAATGAGTGAGGCAAGGTTTCAACCACCCTCTCTCTTCTTCATCCGTTCCAAGCAGGTATCGGGACTTAGATCACATCGAACCGGCCTCTGGAGAACACCGTGCCCCCCTTATGAAACTCAACTTGGTGCTTTTGCCCCCTTCTGTATAGCCCTTTCTACTCCCTCAAATGACCATGGGCCGTGACTCTATGCCTATCTTTAAAAGTGCTTTTGTTGTTTCAGGATTCGTGGATAGGAAGGAGTATGTCTTTTCTTTTTGAAATCATGATGGGTGAAAAGGCGAAGAGCCTAATCACGCACCATGTGTTCCTCCAGGGTGAATGGCTCAGATCTCTCCTGGCACTTGGGACCCATCTTGCCAAATGGTAAACATTATCGCCCCTCCTTCATGCATGCTCCTTTGTGACCAGGCACCAAAACCAAGGGCCTGATTCTGGGTGCTTTCGACACTTTGGGATTCGAGGTTTCGAGGGGTGAAATGACGAGGAGCGCTTACCCCTCGAACTCCCGAATGTCGACACTACACAAATGTGCGCCGCGTGTCCTTAAGATGAATGTCCGAGGCATCATTCATTATTTAAAAGGAGGTCGCCTTCATTCACAGGCTCGCTTGACATGACCTGGTGCTAGGACCGTGGGCTTGGCTCCAAAGGTGTTTTCGGAATTTCTCCGATTGGCAATTTCAGCTGTAATGAATGGGAGGTTCTTTGTCTCTCGAAACACCGATCCACGATACACCGACTGACTTCCACCTGTCCTAATTGGATCGGACGACCTAGATTTGCTTTGAAATATGGGAGCTATATTTTGTGCTAAATCTCGGGCAACTTGGCACCCTAGAAATCCCGATGACCGTCGATCAACTTTGTAGATGAATCTCGGCTGTTGGCAACAAAACTTCGCCCACTCGCTTCACTCGTAACCGAAAAAGAGATTCTCCTGCGCTGCGCTTGGGCGCTTCCCGTGCAACTTGCAGACCTGGGTACTTTTTTCCCCAAGACAAAAGTTTTCGCTAACAGGTACCATTCCAAATGTCCCAAATTCTCTTGACGCTTCTCAGTTAAGCACTTTATGTCATGGGCACCCTGTTGATGTTTCTTCGTTCCTTCTTCTCCCGCCTCTGGTGAAAGTACAGTTACTAGTAACTAGAAGTCTAAACGAAATAGAAAGAGGAATAATAGGAAGAAGAAATCACCAACCTCTGCGAGTCATGTTGGAGATAGGTCAACAACCTCTGCAATTCAAGTTGAAGACCAACACCTAGGCTCTATAATTTATGCTGGGGGCACACACTCACCCTCTGCAAGTCATGCTGGGGGACAAAGTCCAGTCACTGCTAGTCATACTGGTAATAGTTCTGTAGCCTCTGCAAGTCATGTTATTGACCCATCACTTACCTCTGCAAGTCATGTTGGAGATGTGAAACCAACCACTGCTAGTCATGATGGGGGCATTAATTCTATTGAGAAATGTAGATGGATATGATGTAAGCCTAAGTTCCCTTGTAAGATTTGCAAGGGTGATCACCTTACTCATTTGTGCCCTGACATTCCAGAGGTACAAAGATTGTGGTCCCTGTCTACAAGATCTTCTGATTCTGAGTCTTTTGAGGTTTCCTCGCAGTCTATTCAACCAGTGGTTGAGAAAGTGATTATGTCGATGCAATCATCAGCTAATCCCACTCTTATTTTGAGGGGTGAGGTGCCTTTAGACCATGTAGTCTCTCAACCTATGAAGCCATTGGTTGAGAAAGCAGTCACACCGATACAGTCATCAGTTGATCCCACTCCTCTTTTGAGGGGTGAGGTGCCTTTAGACCATGTAGTCTCACAGCCTATTCATCCATTGGTTGCGAAAGTGGTCATGCTGATGCAGTCATCGGCTGATCCCACTCCTCTTTTGAGGGGTGAGGTGCCTTTAGACCATGTAGTCTCATAGCCTATTCATCCATTGGTTGCAAAAGTGGTCATGTCGATGCATTCATCGACTGATCCCACTCCTCTTTTGGGGGGTGAGGTGCCTTTAGACCATTGTTGTGAGTGGGAAATCCCCCTACGGACTAGCACTTAGGGTTTAATTATGCATGCAGAAAAGACCTAAAGATTCCCACTTTCTACCATCGTCCCAGACCTAGTCCCCATTATTCTTAAGCAAATATGTAGTTAAGAAGATCAAGTGAGCATACCTTATTTCGGGATTTGATATCGATCCTTCTTCACACTTGATCGCTCTTTGACTGCATCTCTCCTCCCAAGGCTAATCTACATTCACACAAGACAAACAAAGAACTCCACATGCATTTGATATATATTAATGGGTTAGATATTCAATAAACATATATGCAATAAACCATGAAAACCTCATATGGTGGGACGAGAAAAGTACTTCTTTATTATTAACTTCAAAAAATCAACTTACAATGATGAAGCCGACCACTACTCCATGAACCTGGTCCTGGGCTCCTCTTTAACTGTCCTCTAACTTCTTTTCTCTATCTTTCTCTTTGCACAAGGATGGATAAAGGGTTGGGACAAAGGGAAGGTGCAATCATGTATAGTTTCTTTACTATGATTCTCCTCTTCCAAATGGGACCCCTTGCTAGATTACCGAGAGGGGGGGTGAATCAGTAATAACATAATTATAATCTTTTTTCTTCAAATGTTATATCAATGTAGAATTATTATCCAATAATTAGTAGTAATAAATAAACAATCACACACATACATAGTACACTGGTATTTTACGTGGAAACAAAAATCGGGAGAAAACCACAGAATGCTTTGTCTTATATGTCTTGAAGAATCACATTCATTGGAAGCACCAACTTCCTTTGTTTTCCAGCTGCAACTGGAAGGAGGCTCCAACCCCCTAGTTTTTCAGGCTATAACCTGAGGGAAGCTCTAACTCCCCAAATCTCTGGCTACAACCAGAAGGAGGCTACAACCCCCAATGTTCTCTAGTTACAACCAAAATGTGGCTACAACCACTTGTCCTTGCCCTGTCCTACCACCTTCAAGTACAAGTAGAATGATGGAACCACTGTCACACTATCACTATGAGATGTACTGCTGTAAACCCGTAGCAATAAATCTGAACCATGCATCAACCATGCATCAACCTGTACTTCAACCTATAATCAACCTATACCACAAACAAGTGCATCAACCATACACCAATCTATAATCAACATGTACCATAAACAAGTGCATCAACCATGCACCAACCTGTAATCAACATGTAACATAAACAAGTGCATCAACCATGCACCAACCTGTAATCAACCTGCACCATAAAGAAGTGCATCCAACTATGTACCAAGTATGTACCAATAATGTGTCAACTACTCATCAACTATGACTCATCAATATGTAACAACATCATCAACTATACACCTCATGTATGTGCACCAACTCATCAACTACTTGTATCAACCATGTACTCAACATGTACCTCAACCAAAAGCCCTCATCAATTTCATCATACAAATCTGATTTGTAGCTCTGTAATAGACCTAGTGTGTATGATCACATTCCTTCAAACCTTCCTTAACTTTAACAGTAAGACACTAACATTTTCATCAAACTTTTCTTTAGTATCACATGCCTAGTTTTGGATTAGTCAACAACCCTAACTTGAAGTAATAATAAATTTGAACCTGTAATGTATAAATATATGAAACTGATACAAAATGTTCTTCAGTGCGTTTTGTTCAATTCCTCCAAGTGACACTACTTGGAACCTCTCAAAAAAGGAGTTATAGCAAAAATGGCATACCTTGCTGAATTCTGGCTTATTCTAGAGAGCGACCTTGTAGAGTGTGCCCCGCACAAAATATTTTATGAAATTAACTGAAAATGTTACAACGAACAATATAGAATGTACCCTAACCAACACATTTTGTCTCACTAAGTTTTGATCTGTTATTAAGAAGTTATGACGTTTTTACCCGAAGCACCTGATTTTGACTAGTTTCAGGACTGACCACAAACCCTATTTTCCACAGAGTGTAAGTCCAAAAATACAATGACCCACAATTGGAATTTATAACCATAGATACTTGGATATGGTTTCTCACTTTCATAGCAATTTCAGGATCTGAATCATTATGTAAAAAGAGTTATACTAAAAATGGTGAGATGACCTGAAAATAACATACCTTAGAAAGCACCATCAAAAGAATTTATCCTTCCTTGCATTTTGGCCTTCTTTTCTTCACTTTTCTTAGAATTTCAGAGTAGATATAATTTTTATACCTTAGAAACATATATATATTCAATATTCTCAAGTGCGATTCAAATTAGAGAGCCTTGCCTCTTATTTATACTCTCCAAGTAGCTTCCTTAAAAACATCTTCTAGGTCACTTGGCCCCACTTTCCTTATTTTAGGGTTGGGTCCACTTCTAA
>JZKD02S2340412.1:58896-75934 GCA_000966675.3 Picea glauca
ATATTTTTGAGGCGCTTGCGTCCACCTATGTACTCTGGTGACTATGATATTATATATGGATTTTTATGTCTTTTTGTGTCTTATGGATCATTTTTGCCTTTAAAAATGTATTTACCTGTTTATGTGTATGTCCTTTCATATATGTGTGAGATGCCAATCTAAAATTTGATTAGCTAGAGTATGTGTAATTTGGTTTAATCTCCTAGGAACATGAAAATATGTAATATAATCAAAGATTTGTTCTAAGAGACGTACCCTAAGGAATCGTCGGTGTAAAGTCAGATCATGAACATTGTAGACTCTATTTAATTGTGACATAACCAGCTGAGCATCGAGATAGACCTGGAGATGAGAGATACCGAATGATAGGGTGTCATGAAGAAACTCAATAACTACATTATACTCAGCGACATTGTTTGTGGTGTCACCTAAGCATATACCTCTGGAAGATAATAACTGGCCTCGAGGTGTAAAAATTACCGAAGCTACTGAGGCAAGCCTTCGAGTGTGCCAGCTAGCACCGTCTGCGTACCCAATGAACACCTCATTTTCACTTGACATATACCACAGTGACAAAAGATAACATCAAAAATGACATGTCCATAATACTAAAAGAAACTAGAAAGAAACAGTACAAAGACTATACATATGTTACAAAAAGTTACCCATGGTGACCTGCCTGTGAGTAATACTTCTTGA
The DNA here is from genome assembly GCA_000966675.3 of Picea glauca. Taxonomy (NCBI): domain Eukaryota; kingdom Viridiplantae; phylum Streptophyta; class Pinopsida; order Pinales; family Pinaceae; genus Picea; species Picea glauca. Next base: position 59,596 of record JZKD02S2340412.1, read on the forward strand.
GGTAGAGCCTATTTCTAGGCTCTACCAAAGCATTCTCTTCAAAGTCAACTAGATGATAAGTGCCCTTTTTAAGAACCTCTTTTATGATGAAAGGTCTGAACCACATGGGTTTGAATTTTCCTACCCCTAGGGGGTCCTTATCTTGGTCATAGACTAGGACAAGGTCACCTTCATAGAAAATCCAAGGATGAACAGACCTATCATACTGACACTTTAATTTATGTTTGTGATCCTCGTTAGCCAGGGATGCATCATGATGCTTCTCATTGAGTTTCTCAAGGTATAATAACCATTCTTGAAGTGGAGAAGTATCTGGCAATAATTGTAATACCAACTTTAGGGATGGGATCTGACATTCGATAGGAAATACTTCTTCCAACCCGTAAACGAGTTGAAAAGGTGAGAAACTGGTTGTAGTCTTAACAAATGTTCAATACGCCCATAATGTCGAGTATAACATCAAATTCCAGTTTGACTTGGCTGGGTTGATCGTTCGCTCTAGGATGGTCTTAAGAGATTTATTTACAACTTCACCTGACCATTTGCTTGGGGGTAGTAGGGTGACGAATGTTCTTGCTGCAACCCAAGATTTGATGTTAACTCGGTCATCATATGGTTCTGAAAGTGACTTCCATGGTTAGTGACAATCTCCCTTGGGATGTCGAACCTTGCTATTATCTGGTTGAATAGAAAGAGAGTTGCAATCTCTCCATCATATTTAAACGTTGGCATAGCTTCAACCCACTTTGTGAAGTAGTCTACTACTATGATGATATAATGGTGCCCCCTTGCTGAAGGAGGGTTGCATGTAGTGTAATAAATCCCCCACTTATTGAAGGGACCAATTGTGATGACATGAAACATGGGAGTGGGATGTGCCCTCATCTTCCGAGAGAAGATATGGCACGGGTGGAACTTCTTGACCGATTCAATACAATATTTGATTAGTGTTGGCCAGAAGTAACCCACTCGTAGAATCTTTTGGGTTGTTTCCAACCCAGATAAATGACCGCCACACGCTCCGGTATGGTAATCGTTAAGCATGATAACTTCTTCTTCGTGAGTGAGACATCAAATTAGGATGCAGTCTACACCTCTTCGATACAATGTATCATCGAGTATGAGATAATTCTTAGCCTGATGGCATATACGTCAACGCTCATCATGAGAAGTAGAGGTGGGGCACTTCAAATTATGGAGATAGATAAGTACATCTCCGTACCAGGGATCTGAAGATGTGATAAAAAAACATATCTCCTTTGATAAGCAACTCTTCGGGCACAACATCACCCAACTCAACCAGAAGTTCTGAAATAAGTTCTGCGAAGACCAGTGACTTTTTGGATTTCTCTGAAATGAAATCTAAGTCAAAATCCTAGAGGGCGACTATCCATCTACTGATATTTCTGCCTATTACCCATCATGTCAACATGTACTGGAATGTATTCATGACAACAATGACGGTGGTCTTGTGAAACAAAACATAATGACGGAACCGTTGAACAGCATGGACTGTTGCCAACACAAGTTTTTCGATATGAGAATAATTGACTTCTGGTCCTCTGAGGCCTCAGCTCAGGTAATAAATCACATATTCTAATAACAAGTCATCCTCCTGAACTAAGACCATGCTGATGGTTGACTCTGCTGCAACCAGGTATAATAAGAAATCTTTGTTATAGTTAGGTGGCTGAAGTAGAGGGGCATTCGTGAGGGCATGTTTCAATGCATCAAAAGAACATTGAGTGGTATCGTCCCAATGAAAGGGAACATCTTTCTTCAATAAGCACATAAATCCCTTTGTGATCTCGGCATAGTTGGCGATGAAACATCTTAAAAAATTTGCCTTTCCCTATAGAATCTAAAGTTGAAGGATTATGTGTGGGGGAGGAAACTAAATTATTGCCTCAACCTTGAGAGGATTGACCATGATCCCTGTTGTTGACACTATGAAACCTAACAAACGTCCTGATGTTACGCAAAAGCTGCACTTGTTTGGATTCAAGTGAATCCAGAAGTAGCGACAACGCTCAAAGATAATTCAGAGATGTGTGGGATGATCCATTCTCTTGTGAGATCGAGATGCTAAATCATCTAAATAGGCCTCGACTATATTCTTGAGCTCGTGGAAAGAAAAATACATGGCCCATTGAAAAGTTGCTCCAACAGTTTTGAGACCAAAGGGCATCTTACGATACGCGAATGTACCCCATGGACAAATGAATTCTGTTTTGTGCTGGTCTTCGAGTTTGATTTATATTTGATTATATCCTGAAAAACCATTCATGAAAGAGAAGACCTCGCAACCCACACATTCATCAATTATATGGTTGATGAATGGTGTAGGAAAATTATCTTTTGGATAGGTCTTGTTCAAATTACGGAAGTCTATACATACACAAATCGTGCCTTGTTTTTTATTGATCGACACAGGATTTGAAACCCATTGGATCAAATGGATAGGATAGATAAAACCAACTTTTAGCAGTTTCTCAACTTCAACCTTAATGGTTGTTGTTTTCCTGGGATTAACTGGATGAAGCTTCTGCTGAACAGGCTTGGCATCTGGATAAGTTGTGATTTCATGTTCGAATATTTTTGGATCGATGCCTAGCATTTCCTTGTAAGACTAGGAAAAAACGTTACGAAATTATTTAAATATATCTGTGTAGATTTGAATCTCTCCAGGGGAGCAGCCAGCTCGAACAAAAACATTCTCCATGATGCCAGGGGTTATGGAGATATTGATTGGTATGGTTTCAATGATGGTTTCCATATTACCCTCAGCATAGCCCTTGTGTGTAGCTAAGGGATTAATAAGACAAGACCTATCTCCATTCATAGTCAAGGTGAATTCTTTGGCTTCGATTCTGCTTAACTCTGGGAGGAAGTATGATCTGTGATGAAGATCATCCCAGGGTTTGTCCCAACTAGCCATTGCTTCAATTACTGCTTCGTCGGAGGGCAAGATTAATTCTAACGAATCGGTGTCAGTGAGAGAATCTTGAGCCCAAATAGGCTCTAGAAGAGGATCTAACTATTGTGTAGGATTTGGATCTGTGTTGGCTGAAGCTTGTTGGACTAAAGAGTACACTAGTTCAACTGCGGACAAGGGCATGGACATGCCAGGGTGCTCTGTCCCATCCATCATGGTCGATGGGGAAGGAAGTATTCACAGATCGTTGAAGTAAGTCATGCCAAATGATGAAACTTGGAAAATCTCAACCGTATGGTGGTCGGATATGAACTTGACATCGCCTTGAGGGGGCGGGTAATCGAAGGTACCCATCAAACATGGGCACAAACCAACCCCTACGTTGACTATGTCTGGTTGAGGATTATCAATCATCGAGACCGCAGACACCCCCAATGAAGGGTTAGGTCTATAGAAAGACAATTGATCAATGGTCACAATCCGGTCCTCATGTGGAAACAACAAGACCCAGAAAAATGTAGCTACCACTGCTTGCATGGCATAAGCCCAACTCCTTCCTAACAAGATATTGCAGTCGAGGGACGCGTTGACTACTTCTACCTCGATGCACACAGTCTTCCCTCCTAACTGCACGGGGAAAGAGGGAATGATACCATGTGGTCGGAATGAACGACCGTCGAAAGAAGTTAGAAGAGTAGGTGACGGAGACAAAATAGACTGGCCAATGGCCTTCCAACATGCTAATGACATAACGCATGTGGAGGCACCATCGTCAACCACCATGCGGAAAATATTTCTAGTAAAAGTTTTCGTGGGGTGAGTCACTACTATATGAAATGCTACATGGTAAGGCAAATGAGGTTTTAAGTCAGTTTTATCTAGCATGATGGTACCTAGATTACCAGTCTTGGTAGATCCTAAAGCAGTTAACAAAGATTTCCTCTGGGAAGGGCAGCTTTGGAGGACCTCCAAAGCAAACATCGCATAAGGGGTTTGAGACAAATCCTCCACCATAGAATATTTCTGGGCGGCCCTTGCATTTGGGTTGGAGAACGCACCTTTTGGGATGCGTGTCATTGTTTCGCCCAAAGTCTTCTCAATCTATAGAGGAAGAGATGGGAGTTTGGCTTCTTTGCCCTTCTTATAAGTGCTTGGTTTACTGTAGTCATGCGCTCTAGTCGATATAAAAGCATCACCCTTCATCATATATACATTCGTGGATGCGGGATTGTTCAAAGATGGAGAGGGTCCTTGACTACCCCCTTCTGCGCTTGTAGAGGCTTGGGTTAGGTTTTTCCCATGTTGAAATGGATTGGTTAACACAACAGGCTGTTGTTGTGTCACAAACTTTTGGGCCTCTGCAAGCCAAGGACATTGTTGGGTTGGGTGGTCTTCCATGCATAGGTTGCACATATACCTCGCCTTCCATTTCTCAGTGTTTCCCCTGCCAACATTATTAGTGGGTTTCTTATCCCCCTTGCCCTTATTTCTTTGTTTTTCTTTCCTTCAGGCTCCTGGGTGGCCTTTGTATTTGTCAATTTCATTATGTGTACATCCGACGTTTTAGTAGGGGGAGCAACCAAAACAATAATTTGGCTGGCCACTATGTGTTGTATAGACAATTGTTGCAATTGCTTCATCAATTGCTCAGTGGGATTTGTTTGTTCAGAACCAACAATACCATTGGCATGTGGTCCAACTCTCTATATGGTTTTATCAAGTATTGAACGTGGTGCATCTGGAAAGATCGCGTATAATAAACTGGACTGAGAATAGATTATCTCAAGATGTTGAGCTCTCATGATGGCGTCTTCTTCGGAAAATACTCTCGATGTTGCGACGTCTTTAGATAACTGTGGGACCAAAGACTTAAGGAACCACTCGAGCAGGAATGTTGGTGGGACTGGCACCTTAATTAAACTCTTTCGACGTCTCCATTCTTGAATGTGATCAAAGATATGGTCCACTTTTGTCTATACAAAATTGGCCAACAATTCTGTGCCAACATCGTATCTCACAGGTAATTGGAAATGGTTTAGGAAAGCCATTGCCAATTCGCCGAAGGAAGAGTATCTTGAGCGATCGAGCTCAATGTACCATTTCACGACACTCCCAATGAGAGTACATTGAAACAATCACAACTGTACAGAGTTGTCTTTCAACGAGTTAGATGAGCAACAAATATGGAAGGTAGTCACATGATCTCTTAGATATTTGTTAGGCTTGGCTTCGAACATTGGTATGTATGAAGGTAACTTCCTTGGCATAGGGGGCCAATGTGGATCATGACAGATAGGGTCATTCAACAACCTTGTCAAGTCTGGCAAATGCAAGGTTTCTAGGAAAGGTAGTTTGGGTTCTTGGTGATAACCTGGGAAAAAGGGACCTGGATTTTGACTAGCACCAGGTTGCCAGGAAAAGTTCAGCGGCTGGCCTAGGTTTTGGTAAAAACCATGACCATGACCAGCGTATGGATTCTACATGTGAGGAGACATTATTGGCTTATTCCCAAAATAGGACATAGATGGTTGGGTGTGCATTACATTTGGAGGACTTTGGGAAGGGTTGCCCCATGCCAATCCCGTAGGGATAAGCATAGTACCTTGTCCAAGGTTCCATTGATTGTGAAAAGAATTTCTCTAGATCAACATTCCTAATGAGGGAACAGATCCCTGCCAAAAATTCTAAGGCCCTGATGTGGAAGAATTTCCTGGGTTTTCCCCCTATGCAGTAATAGTACTTTGCATAGGAATAGGTTGTCCGAAACTAGGATTGCCCCCAGTCGGGAAAGCCGCTGACAAGAAGGCATTGTTACCAAATGCACCGAACAAAGAAAATAATGTCAAACTTATCGACATATTATGCAAAGGTGGTCCTTCACTCCCTACTCCAAATATACTATGGTGTGTAGGTGGCCCAACAGATTGTTGATGTGTGCCATCGAGCGAAGGGGATGAAGGAGGTATATGACCTCCCACGTAAGGGAAAGCATTAAAAGGAGTTGAAGTGCCCCCCATGTGGCCTTGCAGAGGAGCGTTAGAGCTCCCTTCCCCCAGACCTAAATTCTGTGAAGTGGAGTAGGAAAGTACAAGAATTTTACCTGAGCTAGGCATCCCGTATGAGAATGGAGGGCCTATCGCACTTGGTGTGAAAGGGGTTGTGACCGTTGCCATAGACAGGATTGAACCACTGTGCAAGGTAGAGGCGGTCATGGCCATGGTGGCGCGAACCAGTGATGGTGGGTTAGGAGGTGGAAACTCTCTTGTGGTGACAACCGTAGTGGGAATTGAAGAATTCCCAGAAGGAGTGAAAATATTTGTTTCCATTGATGCGTGCGATATTGTTTGGCACTCATAAGGGTGAATCAGTACGATGATGGGTGCTGAAATATTAGTGTTCAGAGTTTTAGGTGGACCAAGAGATTTTTCTCCAAAGTCTAAAATGGTCATTTCCTCTGGATGTTGGTCGGGCACAATCTCTTGTGACCTGGTCGCTTCAAAAGACCCTTGTTGGTCTAGCTTTCACCTTAGTGGTGGTGGGGGTGGCTCCACTGTAACCAGTGATAGGCCCAGAAGCCTTCATGACCAGTGGATCTCGTGATCCTCCACTGTGTGAGAATATCAAAGACACTCTACGGCTTTCTATTCGTTCAAAAAACAACACACACTAAAAAAGTCCCTACAATATAAAACAAGCAAAGACTAAACTAATTGGAAGAATAGTTACAACAACCAACACAAGAGAAAATTATCGGTGCAATTGGAACTCGAACATGGAAGCACCCTCCGGGTATACTCTACAAAGCATGGCCCAATGTCTATCCTAGGTACTGCAGTATACCCCTGCAGTCACCTGTGTATGTCCCTAAAAAGATAGGCAACTAGGTTGCCAGTGCACGAACAATCACCAGGCGGGTATAGTAGAAATTCGGGTAGATGACAATGAGTAGGGTATCGAGCCCAAAACCTATCAAGGGTATCAAAATAAAGTGGTCCGGAAGACAACTAAGGACCTCAAATGGATTCGAGAACCATGAAGCTCCATGGCAAATGCAATCGAAAAAATCCCAAGACAAGCCCTCTATATGTGTTCTCCACTACGATTGGTCCAGCTTTGGAGGGGTTATCTCTGCTACCTTTCTGCACGTGACCTCGTGTTTATCCCTTGTGTTAGAGGGGGGTCCCAGATAAATTTCACGATATTGTACTTTGACACTCCCTAACTCATACTCCAATGTTTGATTTTAATGGCCTTGAAGAGTTTCCAATCCAACCTAATTCAAGGCCCTAACCCTAAACTAGTTGGTTGACCCTACAAACATAAAAAGTCTAATGAATTTTAGATTTAGCATTATTTTTTATGACTTGTCTTAAGTAAAAGGTTATGAAAGTGAAACTATTGATGTTTGAAAGATGAAAGCAAAATAAACAGAAAACTGGAAACAAAAACCTTTACTTAACTCAACTCTTAAACAACTTTACAAACTTAAATTTTTTTCTAAGATCTTTGAACAACAAACTCAAAGAAGGATTTCAATCGAATATGAGCTACTTATGATCTAAGTAAACCATCAAGAAATTATGAAAGAAAAGACTTTTCCCTGGTTACCAATGCAAAACAACACTTTTTAACCAAACAAAGAAATAAAATAATTCTTTTTTTATTTGAATGTTCACAAAGAAAAAAGGAAAAATATCAACAAGTCAAAACCAAGAAAACTTCTGGCCTAAGCGTAGATCGCAAAGAGTCACTTTAAAAATCACACACAAGCAAATTAAAATTGGACTCTCACACTTGTCTAAAAACCCTATAAAAGAAAATTTTTGAAGAAAACTTCTAAATGAAAAAAGAAAGCTATTGCTGTGATCAAACCTAAGTTGCTGACTGCTATGACAGAGACCCAAATCTGAGAGGTATAACTCTTGTCAAAAGAAAGGATGACTGCCTCACCTTCAACACAAATTCTCTCCACAAGCACACTGTTGATAGTTCAATAACAAGCATGTGCACACGAGTTGTGTAAAGTCCGAGCACGTGTACATGCGTGTTGGCCTTATATAGGCCACATGTATATCTGAAACTTTGAGACAAATGAAAATCCAAGCAAGCTAGCTCAGGCAGAGACTACTCGTACTGAGAACCAGAATCTCTTGAAGACTCAGACACTTACTTTAACAGAAAAAATAAAACAATTCAAGGAAAACTTCATAGAACAAACCAATCCAAGGTGAAACCTAAGCTATAGACTGCAACCAACAAAGACTAGAAAGAGTTCTATAAAACCCCTGAGAAGGACTAATTCTGACAAGGAAGAGGATTACTGCCTCTTTAAAAGAAATTTTCTGGAATCATACATGCGACTGACACTTCCTCAGCTAGCATGTACAGGCGGGCTATGAGAATGCAGGGTTCAGGTACATGCGTGTAGACCTTATAAAGGCCGCGTGTACCTCTGTGGGTCTCGAAAAAACAAAATATAGTCAAGCAAAGAAACAGAGATAACTAGTATGGAAGACCAAAATCTTTGTTAGCTTAGTCTTTGGTAGAAAATTTAAAAACAGGAAATGAAACCAGTTCTTAAAAATACTGAAAAAATATTCCTAGAAACCCTAGACAATCCCCAGTATGGTCGCCAATTCTGTTGTGAGTGGGAAATCCCCCTACAGACTAGCACTTAGGGTTTAATTATGCATGCATAAAGACCTAAAGATTCCTACTGTCTACTGTCATCTCAGACCTAATCCCCATTATTCTTAAGCAAATATGTAGTTAAGAAGATCAAGTGAGCATACCTTATTTTGGGCGTTTGATATCGATCCTTCTTCATGCTTGATCACTCTTTGAATGAAGCTCTCCTCCCAAGGCTGACCTACATTCACACAAGACAAAGAAATAACACCACATGCATTTGATATATAGATTAATGGGTTAGAGATTCAATAAACATAAATGCAATACACCATGAAAACCTCATATGGTGGGACAGGAAAAGTACTTCTTTATTATTAACTTCAACAAATCAACTTACAATGATGAAGCCGACCACTGCTCCACGAACTTGGTCCTAGGATCCTCTTCAACTATCCTCCAAATTCTTTACTCTATATTTCTCTTCGCACAAGGATGGATAAAGGGTTGGGACAAAGGGAATGTGCAATCAGGCATAGTTTCTTTACTATGATTCTCCTCCTCCAAATGGGTCCCCTAACCCTTCTTTTATAGGATAGAAGAAGCTAGGTATTTGGTCGAACCCTCAGCCATGCATGGACGAAAGGTTTAGTTAACTCACCCAAAGTTGTGTGTTCCATCAACAACTTTCCTTTTTCTGTGCTTTTGTAGGTACACAAGGGCTATTTTGGGTCAGCTAGCGTGTACACATGTGTAGTAATGGAGCAGGACACATGGTAATTTATAAAAGGTTTTTATAAGAAGAGTTGTTCAGTAGTGTTTTGGAAAAGAAGGAATCTAAGATGGCTTAATGCTAGGTAAGCATGCCTGGTGCAAATTAGAGTTATAACAACCATGTAGTCTTGCATCTTATTCATCCATTGGTTGCGAAAGTGGTCATGCCAATGCAGTCATCGACCGATCCCACTCCTCTTTTGCGGGGTGAGGTTCCTTTAGACCATGTAGTCCCACAACCTATTCAACCATTGGTTGCAAAAGTGGTCATGCTGATGCAGTCATCAGATGATCCCACTCTTCTTTTGGTGAGTGACGTGTCTACCGACTATGTTTTTAGCATTTCTGGTTCAGTACTTTCATAACAAGGGGTCATTCTGCTCATTCGAAGAACACCCCCTTAAATCCCTAGGATGGTTTCCTTTGATTGGAATGAACTTTTTGAGCCTCATCTTCCTTCTGTCACACATTTTCAAATAAGGGTTGAAGTTAATTCAACAAACATTTATCGATGTATTGTGGATGAAGGAGGCTCTACAAGTATTTTATCCTCCTCGGTTTGGAAAGTCTTGGGTTCTCCCAAGCTTGTGTCTGCTTCACATGAGCTATTTGATTTTTACAGATGTCCTAGTGAATGTTTGAGGATTCTTCCTTAGTTTCCTATCTCATTAGGAGGGAAGATTTTCCGTGTCGATGTTATAGTGGTGTAAGGCCTGTTAGATTTCAATATGCTTCTTGGGCGTGATTATGTATATGCTATGAATGTTGTGGTGTCTATGCTCTTCTGGGTGATGCATTTCCCTCACAATGGAAGCATTGTCACTATCGACTAGCTAGAAGCTGATAATCACCATCCTAATTCGACATTATTTCAAACTACCCATTTATATGTTCCTAGCGTTCGTGTAGACTCTACCCCACCACAGGTTAATTACGTGGCATCTTATCCTTGGTGTTCAATTTCTTATGAGTAGGAACTTGTGCAATCATGTGTTCCCTCTCGATACTTGGAATCAACAATTGATCCATTGGTGTATCCAATGGGGGCATGAGAGCCCTTGATTCCCCTTCTTGTTCCAAGTAGGCTTGAGTATCCTTCCGAGTCAGATCTTGTTGTTTGTAGATCCTCAAGCCCTCATGCTCGTGACTCTTCGCTGATAGACTCTTCCAGTCTTGGCCAGAACCTCCATCATCATATGGAGTATGGTCAGTTTACTTCACCCGTTGGGATTGTCGACCCTTGTTTGCATGATTTCTCGAATTTTAAATTTCCTTCAGATAAGGCTATCCTTGAAGCCATGACTACAGTTTCTATACCACGAGAGGACTTACACCGTGGTTTGTGTTTTCTTCCCTTTTGGGAGACTTCCCAAGTTGACTATTGAAGAGACTCATACATGAGTTGTAGCCCCCTTGGAGTCTTCCTTAAGCCCTTTTCAGACTCCCTAACGATGAAAAGATTGCCGAGTGACCTTGTTTCTTCACACTCATTAAATTGCTCCAGAAGAACATTCCTTACATTGGTCTTCTTTTAATCCCTTTTTAGACCCTCTAAACCTGAAAAGATTTTCGAGCGATCTTATGGCCTTTCACACTTGTTAAACTGAAATTTGAAGTCATGTCTATCTGGTGGTAGTTTACCCCTTTTTCGGTCCAGACGATCAATTGTACGAACAAAGGTATACTCTAAGGAACTTCAATTCTCTAGAAGAGTACCCCCAGGTATCATTTTAGCCCTTTTTCGGGCCCGAGGGACTAAATGTATGAAAAAGGAACCCCCACAGAGTCCATAGTTAAGCTCTTTTCAGACTCCCTAAAATTGAAAAGTCATCGAGTGACCTTATTATTTCACACTCGTTAAAATGGTCCAAAAGAACATTCCTGACAGAGTCCATAGTTAAGCTTTTTTTAGACTCCTTAAAAATGAAAAAATGGTCGAGTGATATTGTCTTTATCACACTCGTTAAAATGGTTTTGAATAGGTGTCTTTTTGGTGCTAATTTACCCCTTTTTCTAACCGACTAGACTACCTTCAAAAAAGGTACCCCCGTGTAGTCTCCTTTTATGTTTTTCAGACTCTCTAAATATGAAAAACCATCGAGCTTACCTTCTCTGGGTGCGTTAAACTTACATCGAAGGATATTACCATTGTGTGTTTTATTAATCTCATTTTCATACCTACATCTTTGGCCTAATGTCGGCTCCATGTTGCTTTCAACTGAACCATCTAAAGCACACCTTATATGCAATCCCTATAGCACTTTTCCTCTGCGTCTTGACACCTTTGGCCCCTAGAGGATTTTTTCCAAGTGTCCTTACTTTGAACATCAGTCTTGTCCTTGCACCTCAAACTTGTATGTTTGAAACACTCATCCTTCCTTTGTAACATAGCATTCTTTTATTCTTTTTTCAAAATTATTGAAAAAGACAAAAAAAATCAAATATACCCTAAAAAGAGGAAGGGAAAATTATTTTCTTTTTATTGGCAACACAATGAGTCGCCCTTGGATAAAGAAATTTGGTCTGTTTGTTCATCAAACTCTAGGATTTAATATGACCTTAGAAATATTTTCTCGCTACATAGAGTTGTGTCCTCCTCCACTTGGTTATTTTTCCAAACATATGGAGAGTTTGCGTTGCCTCCTGCCTCGTAAACTTATGTTAATGCCATGCTACCTGAGTCTCATCATTTGTCATGCTATTGGCCAAGGGAATTTTTTACCAAGCCTGATTCATCCCCTCTGCAGTTTGTCTCTTGCCCTCATGTCCGACCATCCTGAACGTCCAATCAAGTCTTTGTTCAAAATCAATGAAGCCTTCAGTTTGATCATTAAGATTCTCTAGTCCATGACCGATGATTCATTAAAGACCTCTGGTTAGTGAATTTGTACACTCATATTACACTCCTACCCGAGTTTTGAATATTTTGAAGTTGTTTCTCGAGCTCTGAAGACCTCATCTCCAACCATCAGGCCTTATCAACTTCTAGAAGATGGATACTCTACATGTATATCTTTTTGATTTCGAGATGTAGCTCTGCTATGTATTTCTCGTGGCTAAACTTATATAGTTATATGACATGGATCTACAGTGTATTTGATTGGTATCCATGATTTTATTTCATCCCAAGCATGGGTATGCATGCCTCGGTGAGACAATTATTATTTTGCAGACAACACCTCTCGATTTCTGGTCCCTGGGCTCACTTGTTTAGAACGTTGGTGAAGATTGTTAATGTATTTCGGCCATCAGATGATATTTTGACCTCACACATTAGGGGGCATATGTTATAACCCTAATTTTCACCAGACATGCTTACCTGGCATTAGGCCATCTCATATTCCTTCTTTGCCAAAACACTGCTGAACAACTCTTCTTAAAATCCCCTTTTATAAATGCCCACATGCCCTGCTCCATTACTGCATGCGTGTACATGCTAGCTGACCCAAGACAACCCGCATGTACCTACAAAAGCACGAAAAAAGGAAAGTTGTTGACGAAACAGACAACTTTGGGTAAGTTAACTAAAACTTTCGGCCATGCATGGATGCTCATTCGACCAAATACCTAGCTCCTTCTAGCCTATGAAAGAAGGGGTAGGGGTCCCATTTGAAATAAGGAAAATTATAGTAAAGAGACTATACCCAATTGAGCATTCCCCTTGTCCCAACCTTTAGCCATCCTTGTGCAAAGAGAAGTATAGAGAAAAGTAGTTGGAGGATAGTTGAAGAGGATCCCAGGACTAGGTTCATGGAGCAGTGGCTGACTTCATCATTGTAAGTTTAATCTTATGAAGATTAATAAAAAAGGGAATACTTTTCCTATCCCGCCATATCACATGTTCAAGTTGAATATTTATTTTATGATATTGTCACAACTAACCCAACAATTAGTATATGAAATGCATGTTCGCAGCTTTTTGTTTGTTCATGTGTGAATGCAGGTCAACTTTGGGAGGAGGCTTGAAATCAAAGAGCGAGTGAAAGAAAAGGGATCAACATCAAACCAAGGACTTAAGATAGAGTTACCGAATCTCATTTACCCCTTTGTATTGCATGAATGTGGGGTTTTGTGTTGGGAGAATAGGAAAGAGTAGAAGCCTTTGAAATGGTCATTTTCTACATGCATGATTAGAGCTCTTAAATGCTAATTCCATAGGAGGGATTCCCACTCACAACAACATGAAAAGGGACTTTTACCAGTGTGTGCTTGCCTAGGATAAAGTGGTGAAATTTATCCACAAATTTAACAAGAGTGAAAACATGTTTTTCGATAGAAGAATACTTAAATTCATCATCTGATAGGCTTTGACTCATGTACGCTACTGGTTTTTCATTATTTTCATCATCACATTGTTCGAGAATAACATATATTTCTTCCTCCGTGGCATTAGTGTATATAATAAAATCTTTCTCAAAGTCCAGCTTCACCAAAACTAGTGCAGAACTGATTGCCTTCTTAATCCTTATGAAAGAATTCTTGATGTCTTCAGTCCAAGAGAAGGAGCGATATTTCTTAAGAATATTATGAATTGGTTTCACCATTAAAGAAAAATCAGGAAAAAATCTACAGACAAAGTTGATAATGCCCATAAAAGATTGAACCTCCTTTTTGGAAGTGGGGGCTGGAAGGTTCAGAATAGTAGAGATCCTTTCGGGATCTATGATTATCCCTGAATCAGAAACAACATGCCCGAGGATCTTTCCCTTGGTAATGCCAAAGATAGACTTAGAAGGATTTAAAGAAATGCCAAAATTTCTGCATCACATAAGAACTTTTCTAAGATGACCAAAATGATCTAATTAGTTCTTTGAATATACCGTCAAGTTATCAAAATAAATTTGAATAATCTTACAGATCAGATTGTCAAAATCTATTTGCATTGCTCTTTGGAAGGTGGCACCTGCATTAGATAAACCAAAAGGCATGCGCTCAAAAGTAAATGTGCCACAACATGTACTGAAAGAGGTTTTGTATTTATCATTCCTTTTTACCTTGATATGATTATAACCAGAAAAACCATCAAGTAAGGACATCATTTGTGACCCTGCAACTTGCTGCAAAATCAGTTCCATATTAGGGAGAGGAAAATAGTCTTTTATGCACACTTTTTTCAATGCACGAAAATCAATGCACGGTCGGATCTGACCAGTTGTTTTCCAAACAGGGACCAAATTGGAAACCCACTCAGAATACTTAACAGGAAAAAGTATCCCAACTTTCCAAAGTTTTTCCAACTCCTTCCTAATAGTAGCTTCAAGTGCTGGGTTAATGGGTTTTTGTTTTTTCCTAACTAGTTTTATAATCTCCTTGATAGGAATGACATGCTATATAAGATCAGGATCAAAACCATGAATATCCTCATATGACCAAGAAAAAACATCTTGAAATTCACGAAGTAACTCAGTGAATTTCAACTTTTCTTCATTAGTATATTAGGAACCTATCTTAACAATCTTTGGGGAATTGGGTGTTCCAATGTTCAAGGAAATGGTTTCACCCACTTTCCTTTTTGACTCCTCTTCTTTATTATTCTCTTTGTTTCCTATATCAATCGATGAAAATGAATTTCTAAAGGAGTCAAGCCCTTTGGAATTTTGTTGTTTTCCATGGATATAATCTCCTTGGGCTTATATGGTTCATCTTGTATGAAAGTACATATGATTTCATCACTAGGGAAGACTTTCCATGACTCTACATTGTCAAGGATATGAGGAAGATATAAATATTGAAAGGTACAATAAGGTATTTGTGGCAGAAGTTTCTGAGTAGGAGAGGCTGCAAAAACAACTAATCTATCAACCATTGAATTTAGTTCCCTCTTAACATGAGTAATGTTAAATGATAATAAGTTTGAGATAAGCATCCAAACAGCGTGGGTGTAGTGTTTCATTAACTTGTTGCTAGGATAATATATTTTACATACAAGGTTCACAACAAGATCAGAGTCCCCAAAAACTATAAGGTGTCCACAACCTAAATTATAGGCATTTTCAATGCCTAACAATAATGCTTCAAATTTAGTGACGTTGTTTGCGCAAGAAAATTATAACCTATAGGAAAAGTTGTGAATTTTACCTACATGTGAGTATAATATAATTCCTGCTCCATTACCTTCGTTGGAGCATGAGCTCTTGAAAAGTCAACAAGAAATGTGTGTCTAATTTATTTTTCCCTTAAATAAATTGGACAATAAATATTAATCTATTATCTCATTTATAACTGAGTGACTTGGAGTTGTAACAGAATTATTACTGTAGTTATGTGAGTTGTAAAGTAGTTTAACTCAGTTAAGTGAGTTAAGATTAGTTGTACTAGTTGTAACTAAACTTGCACTAGTGAGAGTTCAACGAATTAATTATTAATTAATTCAAAATCAGTGATCTCATATGCAACTGAATATTTACCACTATTAACTACATGCATGTTGGATCTAGTGGAGACCCAGTTGAGATAACAGGTGAAAGGGACAATTTGGCTATCAGTTGTGATTTGAGTGAAGTGCACTCATGCAATCACACACACAGTGGATATGCCCAAGAGAATGTGCAGCCTAGAGTAGGGGGATTCATTCATCCACTGCAGGGATTGCGCAGAGGAGGCAGGCTATCTTGAGGTAGAGAATTGGCACATGTATTTGTTGATTTTTGTATGACAGTGTGAGACGATTTTGTTGTATTGAGAGCTCTTGGATTAGAGTTTTGTATGAGATTGTTTCATGATCCATGATATACATTGATCCAAGTGGATATCGAGGGCCACCCAACTTTTCCAAATGGATTAAAATAGTTTTCTGGCCATTTTGGCAATTTACTATTTTTAGCAAGTTTTAACTTCCGGGGCCATTTTGAGGGCCTAAATGAATTTTTTTCGCGATCAAGGTTATAAATGATAGCTGAAGGCATGATTGAGCCCCCAAAATGAATCTCCTCGATGATACCTTTCCAACGAGCTATCACACGCCTAAAACGGAGATCGTATGCAAAAGTTACGACCCCGGGA
>JZKD02S2340412.1:84816-116782 GCA_000966675.3 Picea glauca
AAGTCTACTTTATCTCACTGGGACAAGACCAGACATTATGCATGCAGTTGGGATTGTAGGACGATTTCAAGCCAATCCAAGAGAGTCTCACCTTCAGGCTGTGAAAAGAATATTCAAATATCTACAAGGAACTCAAGACTTTGGACTATGGTATCCAAAGAATGTTGATCTTACTCTTCATGCATACACTGATGCAGATTGGGCTGGAAGTGTTGATGATCGAAAAATAACTAGTGGTGGTGCATTCTACATGGGGCCCCGGTTAGTATCCTGGTTCAACAAGAAACAAAGTTCCATTGCCTTATCTACAACAGAAGTAGAATATGTGGCTGCAACATCATGTTGTACTCAACTTCTTTGGATGATGCAAACCCTTCAAGACTTTCAAATCAAATGTTCACCCCCTGTCTCTATTATGTGTGATAATACAAGTGCCATAAGTATATCAAAGAATCATGTTATGCATTCCAAGACCAAGCACATTCCCATCAAATATCACTTCTTACGAGAACAAGTGCTTGAGCAAAAGGTGAAATTGGAATATGTTTCCTCCAAAGAATAAGCTGCTGATATATTTACCAAACCTCTACCCAGGGAAGCGTTTGAATATCTCCTCCAAAAACTGGGAGTAGTCTTTGCCATGCAGAGGATCAGGTCTACCTAAGTACAGAAGCCTCAATTGGTTGTACGGTGTTGATAAGCATCTCTAAATGCTCTGGCTACGAGGGAGCCTTGGTCATCTAAAAAGGATCATTATGATGATGCAGCATGATCTCAGGGGGAGCATGGTATTATCCACTCCTTTCCATTGATGTCAAAGGGGGAGGAAAAAGACAGAGGTAGAGTAAAAGACAGAGGTAGAGTATTGCCATCAATGACAAAGGGGGAGATTGTTGGAAATATTGTCATTGATGGAAAAGGCTGAGGCAAAGGAAGAAGAAGAGTTTTCAGTGTATGGTTGAAGTTTTGGATGGGCGCGTATGATTGCTGAAGAGGATCACTGACAATCGTCAGATCTGCAGAAGCTGCGAGGGAGATAAGCCATCGAGAGATTGGAGTTCTCAAGGTCGTGAGAACCGAGACATTAAAAGTATCGAAATACCGACATAATCGGGACTGTCCATTTGGAAGGACGCGTGGAAGCGATCGGGCGCCACCGGGAGAAAGGCTTCATCGAAGAATCAGGAATCAGAGTTTCGCGAGTCCTGTGAACAATTGCATCACACATCGTGAAATTGCGATATGCGATTTCCCGATAAGGCAGATAGTGTGTGGGCCACCCTAGAAGACAGGTGGCAGGTGCTTCATCGGAGAATCAGGAATCGAAGTTTCGCGAGTCCCGTGAACAAGTGCATCAGACATCGTGAAATCGCGATATGCGATTTCCCGATAAGGCATATACGTGTGGGCCACCCTAGAGGACAGGTGCTAGGTCAAAGGCCCGTCGGAGGACCAACGCATCGGGAATCGACAAATCGGTATTCATGTGAACAAAGGATCGGGGAGAAAACCCCGACACAGAATCTGAACCGTCCATTCGGTGGGACACATGTCAGGAGCATGGAGAAAGTCGGGGATCGGCAAATTGCGAACTCAAGAGGAAAAGAAACCAATACATAAGGAATGCCAAAACCCGATCTAAAAAGGGTGCGTAGGTTTAATTCAAATTTAAAATGAGGGACCCGAGCAATGGGGATCCAATTTTTCCCTTCGCATTATTGGTTCATGATGTCGAGGTTTAAAACCCTAGTTGAAGATTTAAAAAGAGCGTCGTGGAGTAAATCAAGTTGAGAATGAGTGTTGAATGGTTTTTGACCCATGGCCATAAGAAGGGGTTGATGCCCTTTTCTAGCTGGGATCTGCAAGAAAAGGCAGGTGGTAAGGATTTTGACAGGCAGCAGGGGTATTTTGCAGGACGTGGAGGCCAATTTATGATAGTAGGGACATCTACAGTTTGCTGAGGTCATTTGTGCAGGCCGCACGGAAGGTTTGAGGAGGGAGGAACCTCATTGTGGTAGTTGGGTGGCAGATCTACACTGACAGAGAGTTCTCTGCCGTGGGTTTAGYAACTAGGAAAGTGGAGGTATCATCTCCAGGTTTATGGTATTGTTTAATGTGTGTTTAGGAGGCTTTTGCAGCCGTCTTGCAGTCAGTAGATCTGTGTTTCCTTAAGAGATAATTGCAGTAGTTATCATAGTCACTAGAAAATTGTGTATTGATGTGATTTCAGAATACCAGTCTTAATAAGATGCCAAAACTGTCTCTTCTAAAAGAAGATGATGGCCAGTGCATAGAACTCCGGTGAATCCGGGGTTGAATCTGTCTGATCCAGTGTGAAAATTTATGAAATGCGATCAGCAGTGAGTCTGAGGGTTAAAGCCTTCAGTTGAAGCATCTTACCAGTAGAAACTGGTGCGATTTTCAGGGGGTTGAAGCTCCCTTCCAGGAAAGGCTGGTAAATGAGAGAAGGTTGCAACCTTCTGCAGGTAGAAGCCTACATACTAGTATGAGTCTGCACTAGTACACTGTTGTAGAATGTTTTCTTAATAATAATCATTGAAGACAGAAACAACGACATCGGTGGTTTTCTCCCGATTTGGGTTTCCACCTTAAATCCTGGTGTTCATGTGTCTTACTCATGTGCGTTGGTGTGCTTTGTTTTTACTGCACTGTATTATTTCTTAATAGACATCTAATGAATAAATAAATATCTCTAGATGCACTCTTGTTTTCTAAAGACTATACAAGAACTGGTCTCTACAAAGTAGCCTAAGGTTTTTTTTTTAGTGAAAGAAGAGAGAAAATTAATTATTGCTGAAATACTGATTCACCCCCCCCCTCTCAGTATTTCTCAATAATTTTAATCATTTTTCTTTATGTTGATGATTTAATACTGACTGGTGATGAGCAGTTGATACACTCATGCAAGGAGGACCTTGCAAAGGAGTTATATATGAAGGATTTGGGCCTTCTTTATTATTCCCTTGGATTGGAAATATGGCAGCAAGATGGTGAAACTTTTGTATCTCAAGGAAAGTATGCAAGGGAGATATTGGGTAAGTTTCACATGGAGGGATGCAAACCCATGGATACTCCTCTTCAAGGAAACTGGAGGAAAGAGGATGCTACTTCTGTAGAGTTAGTGGATTCTACTGTCTATCGACAATTAGTGGGTTCGCTAATGTATCTAGTGAACATGAGACCAGACATTTTCTATGCGGTTAATTAGCTGAGTCAAGTAATGGTTAAACCTACCAAGCTCTTTTGGAAGGCAGGTAAGCATGTCCTGAGATACCCAAGGGGCACATATGATTATGGCTTATGGTACATATATACGGATGAGGTGAAGTTGCATGGCTTCACAGATGCAGATTGGGCGGGAAACCCAACAGATAGAAAGAGCACATCAGGGGGGATCTTTAGTATCAGATCTACAACTGTTTCTACTTAGTTCAGTTGAAGAGGAATACATGGCAGCGAGTCAAGCTGCATGTGAGGCTATCTGGATGAGAAAGATATTGGTTGTTTTGTTTAGTTCTCATTTAGATCCGACCGTGATTTATTGTGATAATTAGAGTTGCATTAAACTCTCGATTAATCATGTGTTTCATGATAGATCTAAGCATATAGATATCCGGTATCATCATCTCAAATATTGTGTGCAGCGGAAGATCATGTTGCTTCATTACATTCCTACGGAATATCAGGATGCAAACATTTTGACGAAAGCACTCACCAGGAGAAAATTCGAATACCATAGAGACAGAATTGGGGTGAAGGATAATCCCTTTCTTGTTGAGAGGGAGTGTTGAAAAGTCAACAAGAAATGTGTGTCTAATTTATTTTTGCCTTAAATAAATTGGACAATAAATATTAATCTATTATCTCATTTATAACTGATTGACTTGGAGTTGTAACAAAATTATTAGTGTAGTTATGTGAGTTGTAAAGTAGTTTAACTCAGTTAAGTGAGTTAAGCTCATTTGTACTAGTTGTAACTAAACTTGCACTAGTGAGAGTTCATTGAATTAATTATTAATTAATTCACAACCAGTGATCTCACATGCAACTGAAGATTTATCACTGTTAACTACATGCATGTTGGATCCAGTGGAGACCCAGTTGAGATAACATGTGAAAGGGACAATTTGGCTATCAGTTCTGATTTGAGTGAAGTGCACTCATGAAATCACACACATAGTGTATATGCCCATGAGAATGTGAAACCTAGTGTAGGGGGATTCATTCATCAATTGCAGGGATTGTGCAGAGGAGGAAGGCTGTCTGGAGGCAGAGAATTGGCACATGTATTTGTTGATTTTTGTATGACAATGTGAGATGATTGTATTGTACTGAGAGCTATTGGATTAGAGTTTTGTATGAGATTGTTTCATGATCCATGATATACATAATATATGATAGTGGGTTTTTTAGATTTATGCTTTCCCAATAAAACATTTGTGTTATGTTTGATTTATTCTTGTTCTTGATGTTGCATTGTCGATTGTGGTTTAAATTCTGCAAGAATATTAGTAGAAGCGATTATGTATTTAACAAACGAAAAATAATTGTTAGATCAGGAGAATCCAAGCAATAATTAATTGGTATTGAAATTTCTACATGAGCTATCAAAGTGCATGTGCCACATACCATCTTCCAAATCAATTTGTTCCAGGGTAGTGTTGTCCTCATCCACAAAGATGGAGTACACCCCTAAGCCCTCCTCGACATAATTTACGTTAGGCCATGGAATGATTTCTATATATAGTGAGTTTCTTCCTTCCCTTAGGAATTTAATATTCTTTCCATTTCGAGGAATGGATAGGTGTGTCCCATAAAGTGAAAAATATCCACCTGTCAAGGATTGCCAGTCTCTTCCTAAGATGATTGAATAATTACTTACTGGCATGTCAATTACCTAGATATTAAGGGTTATAATGATTTCAGGATGTGAGCACATAACCAATGTCACGTCTTTGATTTCACCTATAGTCGACTTTTGTAGACTATTATGTGAGAGCATGCTTCTAGAATTTTGATTAGTACAAGATAATCCTAGCTCTTCCATAATAATTTTCGACATTACGCTTGGGCCTGAACTACCATAAATTAGGAAACAATGGGCTATTTTATCCATAATTTTTACATAAATGAAAAATGGAGGGATTTTTACAAGGTGTCTAAAATTATTTACACCTACTTTATTTATAATAGAATCCTCTTATTTTTCCTCTTCAGAGAGATTGGATATGGTGGAAGCTTTTCCTTCCATAAAATGTTTTAGATTCTTTTGTTTCTCAGGGATGAAAACCATGTCCATAAGAGTAGCATCGACCTTGATATTAGTGAATTGGTTGAGAATGTTATATTTAGAAGAGGGAAGAGGGGAGGGAATTCCTTGAATGTCAAGATTTTTAGTATATGTTTCAATAGCAACTTGCGAAGATGAGCTTCGGCTAGAATAAGTACGAGGGGGATCATATTTTCCTTTTGAAGCATAGGATTTATTCCCAGTGTTTATGATCATGACATCTTTTGGTTCTACCCAACCTAGAACAACAATGATGGTTTCAGACCTTTTTCCAAATATTTTATCTTTGGCACTCTTATTTACCTCACAAGTACTTTCCTCGTGATTTTCCTCGCAAAAGTTACACCAACTGCGAGGCATGATGGCGTTGGGCTGAAATTTTTTTTCATTGGGATTCCTAAAATATGGTGAAGAAGAATATGATGCCACGGGATTAAGCAAAGTGAAATTTCCCTTTTTCTCATATGCTATCATCCGATTATTCATATCCTATACAAGTTGTAAGAGGGCAAACATGCTCATTTGTTTAATTGAGTCTCCCTTGGGAAGACTTGTTCTTTCTAGTTGTTCTTCATAGTCTAGACAAGTATGAAGAGCAGAACCAATATTGTCAATATATTTTTCTTCAAGCCTATGCCGATAAGGAGAAGGTGGAGAATTATAGTAATGCATAAAAGTGACTTGTTTCTCGGGGCGAATAAGTTCAAGAATTTGATTATACAACTTGGTGAAACGAAGGTTGAAAGACTTGATAGTCTCACCATCTTTGTACACAATGTTATTGTATTCCCCTAATTGTTCATTTGGGATCTTAGACTGCCCATAAGTGGACTTAAACCAGTAAAATAACTCTTCCCAAGTGGAAAGAATCTTGGGAGGGAGATCAAAAACATATTTTGCTTCTTTCCCTTTGAGAGAGTTGACAAATAAGTGCATACAAGTATCATTGTCATTAGCTTCTATATTGTGACAGGCATTAGAGAATTCCACCAAGTTTTCATTTGTAGTGACTGTTTTATTTTATGAAAACCTAGGAAGATGTTATTTAAATTTTGGTAGAGGATGAGTGGCAGGTGCTAGGTTCAAGGGGGAGGATACATGACACGGGGTAGTAGTAGCATCTTCCTCAAATTGAAAGAGACCATACTTCTTGATGACCTTAGTAGGGTTAGTAGTTGATTGGACATGAATTTGATGGCTATAAAAACTACCAATCACTGATGAGGTCAAAGGTTTAGATGATGAGGCACCTCTAGTGCCACTAGAGCCACCCACAGATGCCATTTTGTAAATGATGGGTAAGGGTGAGAAAGATGAACTAGCCAAATCAGACAAAGTTCTCCTTAGAGTACCTTGTTGGGTTGACAAAACAACATTCCTTCTTCCTATTTCAATGATAGGAGTGATTTCAGAAGACAATCATCTTCTTCTCCTAGAGATGCAAGGAATTAAGGACATGAAAAAGAAGATCAAAATCTTAGAAAAAAGAGATCTACAATTGATTCCTAGGCTTCCTTTGCCTAGCCTTCCAGTGTTCTCGAACACTTATGTCTTGTTCAATTACTGCCCACGAGCGTTCAAGATCAACCCAGGTATTAGCGGCTTCTAAGATGGTATTGAATAAATTTAAAGAAATGATTGTTTGGTCTTTAAGACCGTGCTCAATATTGGGCTGCCTTGTAATAGGTATTGTCACGAGGAAAAGAAAACAATCAAAGAATAAAAAAAAAGTAGAAATATTCAATGGTAATCATGAATACAATCAAATAGAGATATATGGAATGTCTCCCCAGTATGGTCGCCAAATAAATATTGAGGAAAAGGTATGAATTACCTTACTCAATCATTTTCAAATATTTTTTGGCTAGGACAAGATAGTCAAGAATGACACCCTCAGTTTTATAGCCTCAAACATATTCTCCCAATCTGCAAGTGTTAATTACTAGGATTGAGGCTAATTTATTAATGAAAAGAATGTTGCAATATAAAATAAAATTAATATAAGTTTATGTAATATACACAGATTTTATGATAAAGGAAACATGGAGCTCAAAAATAAAAAAGTAACCAAGTCATAAATACACATATATGAGACAAAATAGAAATATGATTTTATTTGATTATGAGATATCAAAAGTGCTCTCTCTTTATAAAACCCTTGTGAGGGAATGGACCAAAGTTTGATTTAGAGATCCCCGATGAACACCATACAAAAAGACTCTAACAATCAAGAAAAAATGAAATTTATAATCTGGATCAGATTGCCACAAATTGATGCCATTTTGACTCTGCAAGATATCCTTTATCAGCCATGAAACTTAATTTGCAAACAAACAAGAATACACAGATTGTCAAGGATGGATCAACACCTATAAAAAAGTGTTTGAAAAGTTTAGTTCAGTCTTGAACCTTGCTATCCACAATAAGACCATGTTGTCAAAAAGAGAATTAGGCTTTGAATAAACTCAGAAATGAATGAAAACTGAAACTATCTGATGCAACCAAAGAGAAAACCTTAATCTTGCTTTCTCCTTCTATCCTCCTCTTGTTTCTTCTTCTCATTTGACTTTTATTCTTTCCAAATAAGTTGAAGTAGTTCAACTACTTTATTTATTTAAGTTAGTTTGACTTAACTAATTAGTTTAGGAGAAATAAATAATAATAATATAGTTAAGGGTCTTTAATTAATAATAACTAGGTAGGTGGGACCCCTTGTGACTCCCATCATTTCTTCTTTTCAAATCATAAAATATATAAAAAAGGATAATCATTTTAACCACATGCCACCCTTGTAGATCCCTTAAATATCTTCCAAACCGGATATTTAAATATCAGAAATAATTTACATCATATCCATAAAAATATATAAATATCCACATTGTCCACATTATCCACAAAATACCAAACTAGATCTTGTTGTCCAAACATTATGAAAAACACTAGCACTATCTTCATCAACTCAAATCATAAAAACACATAATCTAAAAACCATACTTGCCACTATGGGAGGAAATTTTCCCTTTTTCACTGTTGTCTCCCTTTGATTTCTTGGAAGTAGCCCATGGTTGGTTAGACCCTTGAGGCAATATCTCATTGATCACATGGGAACAATCATCCTTCATATGCATGCAGGAAGAAACATATTTTGAGGAATCATCGGAGGGAGAAGAAGGGGAGGCAACTACTTCTCCTTTATCTTGCAAAGGTTGGGGAACATCAGTTTTTAGTCTCTTACTAGCATATGAAGATTGAACATGCGAATCAACACGAGAAATATGGACATTGGGGTTGACAGGTGGTGGAAAAGGCAATGAAATATTGATCCAACCATGATGGTGAGAGAGAGGCGTGTTGACAATATCTTGCCATCCATCATTTGCAAAGACTTCTAGTTGCAAGGACACATGTGGAGGAATGGGAATGCCAAGGATTTTTTGAGGAGTATGGAAAGGGGGAATTTCTAGTCGAGGGTGCACTATTACATGACCAATCCAATAAAAGAACCTAGCTTGGAACAACTGATTCAATTCACGAGGATCAACATCAAAATGAATGGAAAATATATTCCTTCTATGGCCTCGGTTCCAATTTCCCCTTCCTATGTTATTTCTACCATTGTTGCCCCAACTGAAAAAGATCATCTAGTAGTAGCACTTCATTAGTAATGAATCTCTTAATAAACCATACATGACACTCTTCTTACATGAATAAAAAATTGGCTCAAGAATTGACACGAGATACATGCAAATCCATCCATAACAAATAATTCATTAACTGCCAAGTGAACAGGGGGTGATAGGGTTCATGGGAAATATGGAGGGAGTGTAGTTAGTGAAAAGTGGTATAATGATAGGGGATTAATACAAAAATATTGTTCAACAATCAATCAAGCAATTTACTATTTAATAAAGTATCAAAATATCAGTCACCAACCCTTGTTGTGTTATCCCTTTGTCACTTTTAGACAGACTTTTCCTTTTAAATTTATTTCACATAACAAGGATGCAATAAGTGAAATTGGGATTATGAGGGGAATGTAATGAGTGAAAAATGATAGAATGATAGGGAATTTATATGGATACTATTGAATTGAAAATAAATCAAAACATGCAATCAAAACATATCTTTGTACAAACCTTCAAAGTTTAACAATGTTCATTTTTCAAAAAAATAATTTAAACTATTACTTTTGTTGGCAAATTGCTTGTTGGCTTCCAAACAATAATTTACATGCCCATAATTATTTAATTACATAAGCCATTGTATCCATATAATCATTATATGACATTCATAATGAACAACATTGCAATCGATATAAGAAACTACAATATCCTTTGAGCCATGACCATTAACTCAATATTTAATCTTTAAAAACAACAAGGACATGCACAATATTGACCATAAACTCATATCCACCATATATTTAACCACTGCAATCAATCTGGATGTTATAATTCTTATTCGGGCTTCAAACATTTTGCACACATGTGTCCCTTTTATACAGTCAATCATAACGATTGAACCAAATAACATTCAATACTTTGATCCCAAGCTTCAAATAAATAAGTGGGTACAATTTTCTCCTAGAATTACTAAACAAAGGACCCAACAAAATCGTTCCCAAGTAACCGAGCACGCAAAGTGCTCCCATCAACCATCGAATTGGATTAAAACAATATCAATGTACTATTTAAGGTTTAAGACAACAAGTGGAAGGTAGGAACATGTGGTTTGACCAGAGAGCTTGGTATTCAAATAGCGTAGACAACTCATGACCTATCACAATTTACCACAAAAATATAACATTTAACAATTATCTCGATTGTAAGAGATTCTAAAACAATAGAAAATCATTTCCAATAGGAAACAAACTGAAGCCAATCCCTTTAATTAATACTGTAAAATGAGTGACCAAGAACAAACTTGTGCCCAACCAAAAGCATGCATAATGCTTCCATCAACTTCTGGGTGGCGTTAAATTCATACTGTGTAATGTTTACCAAAAAATGGTGAGGTTATAGCAAGCAACCAATAACTCAGGGTTTTGCCAAGACAAGGCATGGAATACTTTAATCTTTCACTAGGTCTCATTAAAACCCACAGTGTCGAAATAATGTGTGTACACTATCCACATAGACAAACATGGCATGAGAAAAATTAATCATAGAGACTTGTATTGTCAATACATAGGTAAAGTACTCACAAATATTATAGATTTGGTAAACCATGATAATCAATTTCAATAGAGAGGCCAGACCCAAAACCCAGTCCATGACCAAGAAGGATCCACTACAATTTATTTTCAACAGTTCCATGCAACGATTACACACAACAAGAAGAATGCTACCATTTTTTTTAAAAAGTTCCAAAAGTTTTGAATAACTACCATAAGAAACTAAAGATGCAAACACCAATACACAGTTCAAAAAATACCGTAACAGCTTAAGAATCACACATACCATGAGAAACCAGAGCCAAAAATTGATTCAAAGGGCAGAGTAACTATCATGGATGGAAGAGTAAGAAAACCCATACTTGGAAAAGCCTGTGTGAGGAAAAAAACATATCGTATACCTCCTTCACGATCAAGCAAGGAGGAGCAACAACAACTACCAGATCCAAAACAAAATGAAAGAATGACTAGGGTGACGGGCTCAAGGGGAGTTTGAGTGACATGCAGTAAATGCATGTCACTTCTCCCTTCCAACTTCATTCAATTCAAAGTACGAGCCAAGACAATTCACCATAGAACTATACTATTAATCAACCAAATATCCATTTCCATATCACTTTTGCAAAGTGTGCCACCCCTTGGTAATGCTAAACTTCTTTAAAATAACAATGTGCTACGAACATAACCCAATCTGCAACCATTTATGAAACTCAAACAAGGCACATAACCATAGTAGCAAGGGTCAAGAGAACCCATTCGTTTTCATAATAATACACAACATTAGAACTTGAATATAGTTCTTTTATCCAAAAGGGAAACATTATTATCTTCTATCAGAGATCATTTAAACCATTTAATGCCATGTTTTAATCATCCAACCAACACATATCACTATAACATTTAGAACCATGATCTGAAAAAAATTAATTGTAGAAGACTATGCTGGTACCATCACATCAAAAAACAAAATATAAGCATTTCTTATCCACCATAGTGTCATAAGTCTAACAAGGGGGTCCCACCTACTATTTTATTATTAATATAGTTAAATAATAAAGCTTGGAAATCATTTGCGAGAATAGTATTCATCATTGCATTTTTAAGCATCAACAATGTGGAGTTGTGTCGAGTAGCACTGAAGAAGGAGACATATTCAATAATCATTTTGCAATGTCGATTGCCTCAACCCAAAATTCTTGTGTGGTCCCAACACCACTGAGTATGCTCCTTTCCTTGTCCATCAATGTTATGTTCATTCTCTCAACAACTCCATTTTTTTGTGGGGTATATGGTGTGGTATTTTGGCATACTATGCCACACTTCTTGCAAAACAGATTAAATTATTTTCCACATAATTCACCGCCGTTGTCATTTCTTAGCACCTTACTCTTCTTATCTATCTGGTTTTCTACAAGAGATTTAAACTCTTTGAATTTCTTGAAAACCTATGATTTCTTACTCAGGAAATACATCTATGTCTTCCTAGAAAAATCATCTATGAAGGAGACATAATACAGGATCAACCAAGTGAAGGAACTAAAATAGGGCCAAACATATCACTATGAACCAACTCTAGAATCCCATTTTCCCTTATTTCTCCAGATGGGAACCTCACCCGAATTTTTTTTCCATATATAAAATGTTAAAAAAAGTCAATTTATAAATTATATGCAGGAAAGTCTTCGACCATACCTTTTTTATGCATAGATCAAAGTCCCTTTTCTCCTATGTGTCCCATCCTCTCATGCCATAGCATGGTCATGTCAACTTTATGATGACTTTTTGAGTTAGTTTTAATCGAATCATCTTGAGTCATTTCAAGTCAAGTTGAATTTAGGATCAACAATGTTGTTGCATCCACTTGAGTCGACACTCCCTAGTAACTGTATAGGGTTCCAATATGAACTCCTTTAATGAATACCATCACATCTCTAGCCATCTTGCACAAATCCTTCTAAAATAGAGTGTGCACCCCTGCATCACTCATCTTCTTGACAAATATTAGGTTTCTTTCCAAACCCGAAATGTGTAGCACACCTGGAAGGGTTTTACTCCTCCCATCCAACAGTATAAGCCAAACTCTTCCTCATTGGAAAATTTTGGTTGTTGAGTCCTCACCCAAGAACACTTATCCTCCTTCATATTGTTCATATTTGCATAAGAATTCTCTATGTGGTGTAATATGATAGGATGTTCTTGATTCAATCAACCAAACATATTGATCTGACTGTGTACTGGTTGACGCCAGGTGCACATCGCCTCCCTTATATGGAATCGCCTCTCTCTTAATCGACTACTTCTCATTGGAACCTGTACTGACTTCCATTTCCTTTGACTTGCAGTCCCATTTTTAATGCCAAGATTTACCACATTTCCATCATCTTCTTGTTGAATGAATCATGGATTTAGATCTACCCTTTGACTTAGAATTTCTATCAGAGAATTTTCCTTTATCTATGTCAACCGATCAACCTCTTACCACTAAATAATCTTTGGTCGATCCTTCGATGTTCTTTCTTATTATTTCTTCTGACAATAGATATGCAACCACGTATTCTAGCACTAATGTGGTTGTATTATTCCCTATAGCCACGACTAAATTATCCCATAAGTTTAGCAAAGAACATAATAGGCTAATGCATTTCTCCTCCTTAGTGATTTTAATATCCATAGAAGATAATTGGATTATAATGGTATTAAACAAATTTAAATTCTTAGTCACCAAAATTCCCTCACTCATCCTTAGAAGATACAATTTCTTTATGAGAAATAACTTATTTACCATGGATTTTGATTGGTACAAACTCCCCAGCTTGTCCCATAATTTCTTGGCCATATATTCACCTAAGACATTCAACAGTATCAAATTTGCAATACAAAGTTGAGTACTCTTTGCTCTTCTCTTGAGTTTCTCCAATTATTCCATCGACATACCTATCAGCATGGTACCTAGACATATTGTTGTCCATTATTATCGATCTCCAAGGAGATATTCAATTTTAAGCTTCCAAAGCTCAAAATTATATCCATTGAATTTTTCAATCTCTATTCTCGAGCTGCTCGCCATTATTTAAAAAAAGCTTTAAATATTTTTGACTTATGACTCTTACTAAACCTAGGGTTTAGCTCAGATCCAAGGTTGTTAAACAAAGATATGATACCACATGTTAGGAAATTAGGAACACTTCCACGTTAAACCTAGTATAAGAGAGGAAGAAAGATTTAATCAAGAAAGTAAATGACAAAGAAAACACAGTACACAGAGATTTTACCCAGGAAACCCAAACCTGTAAAACCAACATTCCTTGAGCGTTCTACTATCTTGTTGTCTAATTCATTTAGAATAAATAGTTACATATCTCACCTTGGTCCACACCTAATACAAAATCGACACCATACCCTGTTTATTTACACAAGAAAAACCCTGTAGCCAATTCGGCTTACATCTACATGACCAACAACCTCTAAGATTTCATCTAAAGATTATCCATTAGCTATTATAAAATTACAACATGCCTTCTTTATTTTAAAACCTAAATAAAAGGTGCCCAAAAATGGTTACATATCCACACATATCATTGGCTACAAATATCGTGAATCTCAGGATTCTATTATAGTCGACTACCAAGTCAGATTACTAGTCAACCACCAATCGACCTTCATTCAGTCTTCAGTCAATTTCCACACACCTGCCTATCGACCTCTTGTCAGTTGAACTCTACAACTTATTTTTTATGTCTTTACCACGTCGCACCACCTCGACCTTCGACTTTGACTTTACCTAGTCGAACTACCTCGACTTTAGACTTGTTGTCGATCCACCTCGACTTCAACTGTCATTCGATCCACCTCTACTTGAATTTCACTGCAAAGAATATAACAACCCAACAATACCTTTAGGTTCATATGATTGTCTAATTGGAATGGATTGGTTGGATAAACACCATGTTGTTCTAGACTATTACAAAAACAAACTCGCTTGTCTTGATGAGGAAGGGAAGAAAAGCAAAGTTCAATGAATTCCAATAACTATAGTTGTTATAGAAATTTCAGTTATGTATATGAAAAAGAGTTTCAAGAAGGGATGTCATATTTTTGCATCCCATATGGAAGAAGAAACTAGAGATAAAATGGAAACTATTGAAGATCATCCAGTCTTGAGGTATTTTGAATATATTTTTTGGGAAATCCCAGGACTTCCACCAAAATGAGCAATTGATTTTTCTATTGATTTGGTGCTGAGAGCTTCCCTAGTGTCCAAGACACCTTATAGAATGGGAACACCAGAATTGAAATAATTGTATATGCAACTTGAAGAGTTGTGAAAGAAAGGGTGTACATGTCCAAGTGTGTCACCTTGGGGAGCGCCAGTTATATTTGTGAAGAATAAAGAAGGAACCTTTAGGCTATGCATTGATTTCAGACAAATGAATAAGGTCACCATAAAGAACACATATACTTTACCAAATATTGATGATCTATTTGATTAGTTGAAAGGTGAAAGAATCCTTTCCAAGATTGAATTGAGATCAGGTTATCATAAAGTGAGAATAAAGGAAGAAGATATCAAGAAGACAGACTTCAGGACAAGATATAGGCACTATGAATTTATGTTAGTACCATTTGGGCTATCAAATTCCCTTGCTATTTTTATGTTCATGATGAATGGAGTCTTTAGGGAATTCCTGCAAAAATTTGTAATTGTGTTCCTAAATGATATACACATTTAATATAATTCAGAAGAGGAACATGAACAACATTTGGTACTAATTTTTTTAAGAGAGCATAAGTTGTATGCCAAGTTAAGTAAGAGCATATTGTGTCGAAAGAAGATTCATTACTTGGGTCATATTATTTCATCATATGGGATAACAATTGATCTCAAGAAGATAGAGGCCATTAGAGGACGAATAGTGAAAATAAAAGTGACATAGGTCGGATCATTCATGGGTCTTGTTGGTTATTACCAAATATTCATAAAAGGTTTTTCAAAGATAGAAAGCCCTATTACTTCTTTGCAAAATAAGGGAAAACAATTTGAATGGGCTTCTGAATGCGAAGAAATATTTCAACAGCTGAAAGACATTTTGACAAGCGCACCAATACTAAATATTTTGTTGTGTGCATTGATGCATGCAAGGAACAACTTGGGGGATTCCTCACTCAAAAGGATCATGTGGTATGATATGAGTCCAAAAAATTAAAAGATCATGAGAGGAAATATGCTACACATGATCTAGAATTAGCAGCCATCATTCATGCACTAAAAATGTGGACACATTACCTCATGGGGAGCAGATTTGAGATAAGGATAGACCACTGTGGTATGAAACATTTGTTTGGCCAGACAACATTAAATTTCAGAAAAACTAGATGGATATAATTCCTTAGTGAATATGACTTTGAAATTAAACACATCAAAGGCAATGAGAATCAAGTGGTAGATGCACTTAGTAGAAGAGAGAATGAGATGCACATTTCAACCATGAGCATGTACAAGACTAATCTAAAATATGAAATCATTGAAGGAGAAAATTCAGATCAACATTATTTAAAAATAAAAGAAACATTACAACAAGGCAATTTACAATAGAAATTTAAATATTATGAATTGCAAAAGGATGGAATCCTCATGTAGAAAGGAAAGGTATATGTGTCAAATTATAGTGTGATGAAAAATATAGTGATGAGGGAAATGCACAATGTCTCATATGGTGGGCACCTATGATATCTGAAAACAATTGTAGTTGTGAGAAGCCAATAATTTTGGCTGAGAATGAAGAAAGAAGTGGTTAATTACATAGCAAGGTGTCTAGAGTGCTAGCAGGTGAAGAAAGAACATCGACATCCAGTTGGGTTGTTACAACCATTTCCCATTTTAGTGGGGAAGTGGGAAGTATTTACGATGGATTTTATTACTAAGATTCCCAAAATAGTGAAGAAACATGGTTCCATCAAGGTGGTGGTTGATAAATTTATTAAGGATGCACATTTTATTCCAGTTAAGACTACACACAAGGAAACCAATATTGCATATATCTATAACAAAGAAGTTGTCAGGCTACATGGACTGCCCAAGGTAATTGTTTTAGATAGGGATCCCAAACTCACATCCAATTTATTGATTTTTTTTTAAAAGGCTCTGGGACAAATCTAAATATCAGTACAATGTATCACCCATAGTCAGATGGAAAAATGGAGAGGACTGATAGAATAATTGAAGACATGCTCATAATGTGTGTGATGGACCAACCAGAAAAGTGGGAGGATTACAACCACTTAGTTGAATTTTCTTACAATAATGGGTATCCAGCCTCATTAAAAATGATCCCATTTGAAGCATTGCATGGTAGGAAGTGTAAGAAACCAATAAGTTGAGATAACTCAATAGAAAAAACTGTCATTGCCCAAGATTTGTTGAAGGAAATGGAAGAGAATATGAAAAAGATCAAACCAAATTTAAATGCTTCCTAGGATAGGAAGAAATGTTATGCACATAAGAAAAAAGTTTTTCATATATTTTAAAGTGGTTGAGCATGTGTTTTTAAAAGTGAAATCGAAGAGATGCCGCTAAAATTAGGAAGTCTCCCAAATTTGGCAACAAGATATTGTGGACCTTTTAAAATATTAGAAAAGATAGGACCATTTTCATACATGATAGCATTGCATGCATCCATGAGAGTGCATAATGTATTTCAAGTGTCATTATTAAAGAAATATGTGTCTGATGCTAACCACATAATTGATTGGATTGTTATCTAGGTGGAGCAAGAAAGGGATTTTTGGGTGGAACTAGTATGCATCCTAGACTAGAAATTCAAAGTTGTTAGGATTTGATCCTAACCCCTCTTAGTTGGTTATTAGTTAGAATGATATATATTTTCCATGTAATAAAGGCCGACATTAGTTAATAAGGCCTATTAAATAAATGTTAACAAGTCAATGTATGAAGACCTAGTACAAGCTTCCACTTCTAGAAGGATATTCCTCTATAATTATTGTCTTTGTTTCGTCACTTGGGTGAGAAAAACAAGGACACTTAGAAGTCTAGTTGGGCCTGCTAGACAAGACATAGGTTAGTGAATGAGTTATATAATCCAATAACATGAAATAAACAAGAAAATAAACTAAAAAAAAATAAGGAAATCAAACTAGAATGAATAAGAAACTTTGAACCAAAATCAATCAACGAAATGACCAAGATTATTCCACCAATGGATAACTATATTAGTTGGGAAAACATCGTAGAGAAAGGAGGACTTATGGATCCCCTATTCCTCCTTGGGAGGTCTCTTGAGTTCCCTATTAGAGAGCTCTTCTTGCAATGATAAACAAGAAAGCAAATGGTGAAGAAATCCAAGCCTATTCCCTCAAGAGGTGAGTGGAATAGCATATTGGAATGATGCTAGAATGCTCCAAGAAGAAAAGAGGATTCTTGAAGGAGGATTGAGGCAGCGTAACAATACTATGAGATTCTTGAATTCTTAGTGCACCCATGGCCTCCATTTATAGCATGTCTTTGAGCAAATATCCAATTGGTTCTTAGTGTGGACAAGGGGCCCTTTAGGGCACCCTTAGGTCTTTGACCAGCCCCCCATTCAGATTCAACTTGGATTTGAGGGTCAAATCAAGTTGGGAGTTGGTCCATAAGTGGGTGAGGGGCTGAAAAGAATCATAAATTTGTCATTCATAGGAGTGTGGGGATTTTATCGTACACAATCGCACATATGACACATTGTTCTCTCCAAGGGATTCTTTGGCCCGCGCACTATGTGCGTGCTTCCTTTAGTGATTTAGCGCATGTCAATTTTTTTTCCAGTTGTATAGTTTTGGCCTATTGGAATGCATTTTTGTTGTTGTAGGTGAACTAATAGGTGTTTGGAAGTGTTGTATTTATGTACCCATTTGCATGAAATGTTGCAGAATAAATATCAGTGATAATAGATGGCCTGTGTTGTGTGAGGTTAGGAGCATACGTATAGCCAAAATACATCAATGTTTCTTCTACTGAGAGTACCATTGTAATGAAGAGTGCTGATAAGAACTGCAAGAGATATCCTGTCGGAGAGAGAGGGAAAACTGTGAGACCAAAATCTGTCTCTAAGGAGAGAAAATAAAATCTGTATACAAACGAGGCGGGCATGCCCCATGCTCGTGTCATGTAACTCAAAAAATGTAAGACAAAAACTAAAGGTGTATGCTGATGTAGATAACTGCAGCGCCCTCCGGGGAGGTTTGATAATGGAAGATGAAAATTCTGATGGTAAACATACTCTGAAAAGAGGCAAGGATGCTTATAAGAAGTGTCGATGACTCATAATCATTGATGGCCTAAAAAATTTAGAGGTCTTTCGCCAGTATAAAAATAACTGCAATAGTCGCATAGTAAGATCCACCGTAACATGATATTTTGTTGAAGTCGAATGTTATGGGGGTCAACGAATAGAGAGAAATGATGGTTCTCTCTGTGCCATCCAATACTCATTGTAAATGTAATGAGAGTCAAGATATTGTCTCCCTTCTGTGAACTGTGTTGATGTCGACAAAAAGGGAGACGTGACTCCAAGAAGCAAAGGGCTTCATGAAATCCACTAGATAAGATCAGGAACTGATAGGAAATAGGAATGAAGTCAAGATGCAGTGAGACTCAAGACTACCCTTGGTTGGGGGTATGTGCGAAGGATTATTGGCAGCAATTGTGAAACTATATCTAGTGTAAGGGGGACAACTAGACATAGGGTTAAATTGTGCCAAAGGTGTGACAAAGTGGACAAACTCAAAGATCAGGGGTACATAGATTGTGTTGTACTCAAGGTTTATGGATGACGTCGACATGAGTAGAGGATAGTGGATGCCCCAACCAAGGGCGACATGGGTTGCTGTGCCGAAAAAAGAAGGTTGTCGAGGGTGGCAACAAAAAGCTAAGTAGATGCTGGAAACAAAGGATTTTTACAATTACCAAATAAATAAAGAATAATTTGGGATGAGTGTATGGATACAGAAACGGGTGCCCCATTGCAAGATGGCTTGGCCTGTGAGGGTGCAAGTTGCGTGGATAACTGATGGAGGGTGGGGGCCCCATGGGTGGGTTTCTATATGAGGTAAATGAATGGAGGAAATATGCATATGGGAAAATTGATGGTGGATGGAATGGAGGGTTAATGATACCGCAGAGGTGCAGTAAAAAATAGAGTCGTGATGAGATAGCCTAGGAGTCCATTGGGAAAGATAGAAAAATGATGAGAAGGAGTATGTGGATGATTCTTGGAAATGCGAAAGACTATAGTGACTCCCATCCCTAGGGGGAAAAAGAAACATGAGTGTCAAAGTGACAAGGGGGACTATGAATGGGATAACTCATGTGGGGGAGAGTGCTACTGGGTGACAATACCAAAATGCAGCGGGGGTAACAGTACTGTAGAGCCGGATGGAGGGGCCCTAAAGGAAAATGTCGGAGGGTGTGATTGGGAAATGAAATTGATATTAAGAGGGAATGATTACATGCTAGTGTCGATCATATACCTGAAGGGGATGCACTGGTTTGTGATGACCAAGTACTTGCACACATTAAAATCGAATACCCAACGTGAACAATATGTGAAGATAAAGGAAATATAACAATTATTTGATAATTTTAAACATGAGCATGCATAACTGGACGTGATGTGATAAGAATATTTCCCCAAGGTTGAGTGCATATTGTGGCCCAGGGAAAGTGACTGCATAGGATGTGGGACCCTGATCCCATGGTTGAAGATGGATCAGAAAACAAAGACTTTAAGCTTCTGTAACTAAGCATGGAAGTTTTGGAAAAAGGGACTATATATGGTTGTGGGGCCCATAATGCCACCTCATTGGTACCTGCTGCTATAGTGAATTGACGAGAGTATTTAGAGGAGTTTCTAATATTATGAGAGTTTGATCCGACCAATCCAGGATTTGAAAAAGTTAGGTTAGTGGTTCCATCCTCCTAGACAGTAGCTAGTTTCTACTTTTTGGGTAGGATTCGTATAGATGGCCGTAGTAGGGTACGTTTAGGGGTAGGCCCACTAATTCACGGGATAGGGAAAGATACCCGCACTTACATGTGCGACTGCGAGGGCTAGTTTCTCATCGTGATTGTATTTCAGGGGTGGTCCAGGAATATTTTTACTGATGTAGTAAATAACATGCTCGTGGCCATCATCCCCGAGTTGGACGAGAACTCCTACTACTGACACGACTGAGGTTGATAAGTAGAGGATGTAATCATGATCATAGTTGAGAGGAATAATCAAAGGGGAGATGAATAGTTCTTCTTTAAAGTCATCAAAAGAAATTTGGTCATGTTAATACCATTTAAATGGGATATCATGATGTAGTAATCGAAGAAAACCATGCTCACGGGTGGCATAATCTGGGAAAAAGCATCATAAAAAGTTGTCTTTGCAATGTAGGCTCTACAGTCAGCACAAATTCTGAGGTGGTGGAATTTATGTGATAGCTTGGACCTTTAGGGGGTCCACTGTGATGTCGTGTTGGGAGACGATGAACCTAAGGAGGCATCTTGCGGTGACACAAAATACACACTTGAGGGGGTTCAAGCGGATATTGTAATAGCAACATCATTGAAGGACAACTCATAAGTCATTTAGATGTTGCGTTCATTTCTTGGAGCGAGCAGTGAGGTCGTCCAAGTAAGAGAGAATGATGCAAGAAAGATCATGGAAAACATAAGTCATGGAATGTTGGAACGTCGCACCTGCATTTTTTAGTCCAAAAGGCATGACACAATAAGAAAAAGTACCCCACGGGGTGGTAAATGGGATTTTATACTGATATGTTGGATGGATTTGGATTTTATTGTAGCCAGATAACCCATCCATGAAGGACAAGGCCTCGTGGCTGACACAATCATCAATAATTTGGTTGATGAAAGGGGATGGAAAGTTGTCCTTGGGACAGGCATGGTTGAGATCATGAAATTTAGTATAGACACGAATAGTACCCTATTTTTTGTTAACGGGGACGGGGTCAGAGACCCATGAGGTATACGTGATGGGGTATATGAACTCGACAACGCATAACTTGTCAATTTTGGATTTGATAGCCACGGATTTGGATGGGTGAAGAGTGTGTTTCTTTTGACGGACTGGGGTGACATCTGGCCATGTGTCGATGCGATGTTCGACAATAGAAAGATCAAGGTCGGGCATCTTTGTATATGACCTGGAAAAAATATCTTGGTATTCTTGAAAGAGATCTTTGTAAGCTATGATTTCGTCGAGGAAGCATGCGATGCCAATGGTTATTTCCTTTATGATTTTTGGTGTGACGGAAATGTAGATTTTGAAAGTGGGGGAAATGTTGGCAATGTTTCCTTCCTCAAAAGCATCGGGGGAAAGGATAGGGTTATTTAACCAATATATATGCCCAGATGGAATAAAATTGTTGGTTTCGATTGCACATATGGAGGCTTTTTGAGGAGGCTAAAAGGATTCCAGTGAGAGAAAAAGGGCTCTGTGATGGAGCGCATTCCATGGGAAATTGGGGGTAGTTAGTTACTCCAGGATATATTCGTTGTAGTCGAGAATGAGAGAATATAGGGGATCACGGGGAGGTAACATTGGTGACTGTCACAGTGTGATTTTCTTCCAGTGGTGAATATGTAGAGGGGGTATCACAAATATCATGTGATGATGTGCTTGACATAAACCAAATTTCCAGACATTGTGGTTGTAAATTGTGGTCGGGGGTAATATTTCTTCGGGGAAATGAACCAAAGAATTGGCTGGATTTGGGGGAAAATCCTCATGCAGTCTATCCATGAACCATGGAGGGGTGGGAAGTGACTCAAGTTCAGGGGAGGTGATGTGAACAGTATCTGGAGAAGGAATATGGGGGATCACTTGTATCACAGGAGGTGAGGTGGTCAGAGGATTTTGAATAATGGTTATTTGATGACGCCTATATTCAATGATCAAAGGAAACTAGTATGTGAAATGATCAAGTGAGTCACAAAGACAACAAGGGAATCTCATTATTTTGGTGACTGAGGTTGATACATAATGGATTTTGGTGACATGGGTACTCGAATATGTTGGTGGAGAGGGCTATTGATGAAAGTATTGGTGTAATGTCATCAATATCTATCGAAATTGAGGTAGTGTAGGGCAATGATGAGTGTAGTGGTCGTACTATAAACATATGGCACATGTGAATTTGATTCGCATCCCTTTACTTCTTATCACGGGAGATGTTGTGGTATTACTAGATGCGTTTGGTGGAGCGACGAGTGGTGTGGTTGCTCGAGGGAGTTGGATAAGATTGTGTAACTTGGGGAGAGAAGGACATCTATTTGTGGGGTGTCCCTCTCTCTCGTAGAGTGTGCAAGGAGGTTGAACTTGAGGAGGAAGTGGAGGAAGTGGAGCAGTGGGATCTTTCTTCTTCCATCTGCCCCCAACCGTAGTGGTGGTGCTAGTGATTGGGGGTGAGGGTGGTGTGGCCAGAGTTAGTACTAGAATATGCATCAAGATTCCCTCTGATTAAGGAGGGAGGGATGGTTAAGGAACCATCACGGGTGGGTGTAGATACCATACCAGAATGGAGAGCATGTTGATGGGAAAAAGTGAGTTTCCATCAACTTGGAAGAACAAGTCAGGTCCAAGGTTGTCTAAGTAACCCAAACCATTTGGTGTAACTTGTTATGACAGGTTTAATGGCTCCGTTAGCCAATCTAAAATCCTAAAATAATTAACTAATGCTAAAAAAAATACTAAATATATACATACCTTGATATAACTATTTCTAAATGTGTTTACGTAGAAAAAAAAAATATCACTTATGAACAACATTTATAGGTTGCAAGTTTGACTAGAAACTTAAGGAATTAAGGTGAAAATAATTTCTTTCGAGAAGCAGATAAAGAAAGCACATTTAAATATTTTTTTTTCTTTCTATAAATCTAACAAAACTTGAATTAATTAAACTATGAAGCACATATGTACAGATAGTCAAAGCCGATCTACACTTTCTGGTTCCGCTAATATATAAACAACATAGATTGGAAACACAAAAGATCTAACCTGATATTATTTTGTATGATGTGTCTGCACCTCTGTATGGATAAAGAGCATCCAATAGCCATGTCTACGAGATAAATCTGCAATAGATTTATACTAAAACTATTTCAAATAAACTCATAGAATGTATTGGCAGCTAGAATTTTTTAGAAACAGAATAGGGAACACACGTTAATTTTGTGATCTTATGATCGTAAATAATTACAATAAGGGAGATCTAAATGTAATACATTTACTTCATTGTTCAACTAAACATCGAAGATAAATCATCATATTTAAATTGAAAAGATGATCACAGTGTTAATATCTGGAACAACTAATTATGAACGATTATTTATAACGTGAATATCCTAAAACATAACATATCATTGAGTCTAAAGCTACAAGACATATTAATGCACCAAGATTAAATAGAAATGAAACATTAATGAAACACCATTAACAAAAGACTAAAGACAAAATGTTGTATGTTGTTTCATTAAGTCTTGGGATATCCTTTGTCCATCTTTGGTTCCAAGCCAAGATGCCTTCATTTACAAAATAAAGAGTATTTAAAGGGTTTTTGAAAGCTCAACTTCCTATCTCCCAGTATAGGATCAGCTCCCATAAGATCAAACTATTACAAATATGGAGGGCCTACAACCACTCATGATCAAATCATATCTTTAAAAATTTATAAAAGTTTTTTCGTATTTACAAAATAAACAAAAAGTAGATACTAATCATCTAAAATGAACATGTTCCACCTCATAAAATCAACATCAGATATACCATGTCCTGAAAAATGAAATAGGAACAAGTTAGATATTTTATTAACAAATAATTACTAAATTGTATATGAAAATGACTTGGCTACATAATCTCTCGATTCTGTAGCTAGTCTTATATTGGTAAAAGAAATCTAAGTTTAACCGATTTGATTTAAAAAAGAACATGACTGTAATAAAAGGGGAAAAAAAACGTTTTACCATTTAACCAATAACTAAACATGGATCAAGATATCTCAGAATTTATTATGTCCTTCACACTGTTTGCATTCTTTATCACAATGTTGCATGTCTTTTTAAGACGCTTGGCTTGTCTCTGTTCATTTTCTCTGAGGTCATGAATTTATTTTATGAGTAATTCATTGTGGTTTGTGAGCGCTTTAATTCTTGCTTGTAAAATGAGGATATCACTGTAGTACCGTTCAATCCAATGCAAGCACACCTCACAATGCACATAAGGAGCGATCTATCGAGGGAGCATATAGCTGGGCGTAAGAATATCAACATTACTTGTTGTCGGCTCCTGACCAAGCTTAATACCAGTAAACCCATTTCTATATTTGAGACATGGTGGGAGATTAATAACAAAGTCATATGGCTGAGTAGGCTCTGATTTATGATGCTCCGGGTCTTCTTTTGTGAGGAAAATTTCAATTTTGGGATCAGAGACCTCATTGATCTTGATCAGGTCGATCGAGATCATATGAGGCTTAGATCAATTTCTCAAAATTCTTGATATTAGCCGACCAACCCTTTTATTACAAACCCCTAACACTGCATGTTGTTTTAAATGTTTGTGAGGTTTTTCGCTATCGTTTTTTACATTGGATTTAAGGCCAACAACTAATTCATGCACAGAGGTTTCATTTGACTTAGAACCAACATCTTGTTGCCCATGTAAACACTAATCAGTTATTGCCTCGCCACGTGGGTTTTCCTTCAAAAATCATGTCTTGTTACTTGAGCAATCAAACGGTTTCCCTATCAGTAGTCCACCCACAACAGTGGTTTCTATAGGAAAGACTGTTGCAAATCCATTTCAGTTTAAGAACCCATCCCAATCATGACCCAGGGTTGTCAAATGATAAACCAAAAGAATTTTAATTAAACCATGGTGAACGAGACTAGACTCAAAGATTTGTTTTTTATACCTCTTCGACATCTTGTACAGACTCCTCAACAAATAAAACGACATATTCAAAGGAAAACCTATAAAGTGCATGAGAAAACACACATGATAAATAAAACCAGGCCATAACAACCCTCACAAATTATAATTTGTTTAAGAACTGATAAGATACCATGCCATCTGACTTTAAGAAGAGAAACATGAATACCTTTCTCATAGCACTCAATCTTTCTAGAGGTCATGAAGAGGCCCCAAGGCACTTCTTCTATCTTCGAATTCTTGAACCACTTTTGACCCATGAGAGGGAGCCTTGTGGCTTCACTCAAAAAATCTTCAGTCACCTCCAATTGAATATCTCCAACCTTCACTCTACACCCATTGAATGTTTGTGCGAATTCCTTAGCCACGCGAAGGTTATAACCTTCGAACCTTTTGATAAAATTTTCCTAGCCCTCTCCTTTCAAATCCTCGATAACATCATCGAGAGACAGTAATGCTTGAGATCCATTTGGCTCTATTCAGAAAACAAGAGCCATTAAGAAAATGACCAGATCATAGCAAGGGTGACTCAAACTAGTTGTGGGTTTAGATGGCAGGAGTGGGAGAAACAAATCTGAGCGAATAAAATGAAAAGAAAGTGAAAAAAACCCTGTGTGATCATAGTATAAACACCAAGGTTTCGGTCATGAAGTTCGAGTTCTTCTGGTAATGAAAACCTCCAGTACAGAGTATAACACAAACCCTCAAATCATAATGATAATCCTGTCAATTCTTTCTACTAGCCAAGGATCAAGTACATGATACGGTTCCGGTGCCTTTAATTCCCATGTCTAGCAATGATTATAGTCAATTTACAAAGGATTGAAATACATACATTTACA
The DNA here is from genome assembly GCA_000966675.3 of Picea glauca. Taxonomy (NCBI): domain Eukaryota; kingdom Viridiplantae; phylum Streptophyta; class Pinopsida; order Pinales; family Pinaceae; genus Picea; species Picea glauca. Next base: position 111,139 of record JZKD02S2340412.1, read on the forward strand.
AATAAAATGAAAATCAACATAGGTATTATATGGACATTCGATAAACTCAAAAGGAAAATCATTCAAGCATGAAATATGAAGTAGATGTAAGTAGAATGACCTTTTAAAAACATGCTTTAAATAGGGATATAACATGAAACCAATTTTTCATGTTTGATTCATGCTTTCAGTTAGGATGGATTAGAATGCTTTAAGAATTTAAAGAACAATCAATAGCGATTCAAGTATCTCAATCAAACTAAGAAAACAACACCCAGTCCAGTGTTAGATGTCTTTCTGTCCAAATGCAATCTGGTTACAAGTTTTCATTACAAGAGAGATGATAATTTAGCCAAATGACTCTGATACTGTTGATAGGGCCGCTACTGCCAGGAAGCGTCTATAGCCTCTAAAGGGATGTCAATTAACCCACTCTGATGCCTCTACCCTATCCAAGAATTGTCAATTCAAAATGAAGGGCATTTTATGATTAGTATCAAAATTTATACCTGATGATTTTCTTGAACCCAACATTACTTCACTGCCAGCAGGCCTATTCAGTACCCCAACAAAGTTGTCTTGGAATCATGCATGCATTTACCCACTATCTGTAGACCTTTTAAGTATCTCTATGGGCTTACAAACACTTCCCACAACTCTCTAGAAGTTATTTACAATTTGACATAAATTTTATGATCTTCAGAAGAGGGGTGATGCTAAAAATTTCAGTTTCCAAAACACTTGATATTTTCCAATCTTAATTTTTCGCTTGATAACCTTCATTATGATATGAAAATAGTTTTCTGATAAGAATAACTTTTCAAGTACAGGAAGACGCACTTGAGTTGTTTTCTTTTAAAAATAGGGACAATGTAAAAAGTTTTAATGATGATCATATCTTCTCACGATTATAAAATGAAACCAGGTAGACTATATTGAACATGAAGTTTCTTTTGCTAGTATGAGTTTCAACAATGTACAACACTGATATTTTGAAATGACCTTGACTGTTTATTTATGATGGGCATTCTGGTTTCCTTCTATGAATTAAATGGTGACAAATACATAAATTTATTAAGAAACTAGTATAAACAAATAAAATGAAAAGAACCAAAATCAAAAATCAAAAGAAAACGTAAAACATAAAAATATGTAAAGAAAGGTGGATCTTAAAAAAATAGGAGAAATATCTTTTGAGATCTTGGCCATTCACTGGGAAGGTGTCTGGCTGTCCCTCCACATTGTGTAGATGAAAAGAGATGGGACCTAGTTTTTCAGCGATTACGAATGGCCCTAACCATAGGTTCTGAAATTTAGTGTGTTCCCCTTTTAAGAACCAACTCTCCTACCACGAAATTCCTATCTGAAGAAGACTTTGCATCAAACCATATTTTTACAATCTGTTGATGTTGATCCAACTTCTTATTTGCTTGTGCTCTTACTTCCTCTAGTTTTAATAAGGGATTAATTTGACTTTCAAGAGGAGGGCATTCCTCTTCTTGAACTTTCTGCGATAATTGCAGAGAGGGAAGCAAAACATCTCGAGGGAGAATCGCTTCTCTTCTGTAGACAAGAAAGAAAGGGGAATTTCCAATAGAGGTTTTTGGTGTCACCCTATCAGCCCAGAGTGCATTAAATAGTGAGTTTTACCATTTCTTTTGATTTTCAGAAACTGTCCTCTTAATGATCTTGATCAAATTTTTGTTTATCGATTCTGCTAGACCATTTCCTTGGGGGTAGTAGCTATCATAACACTTCAGTTTGATCCCTTTTTCCAAAGAAAAAATGTTCATATCAAGGGATGAAAAGTAAGAAGCGTTATCAAAGACAAAACAATCAGGAATGCCAAACCTAGTGATAATATTTGAATTTAGGAAAGATACTACCTGATTCGTGTTTACCACTTTCAAAGGTGCAGGTTCGGACCATTTGGTAAAATAATTTGTTTTTGTAATGATATATTTATGTTGATGTGAAGAAGTAGGGTTGATTGGACCTATGATATCGATACCCCATTGCTGGAAAGGTAAATCTATAGTAATAGGCTGCAAAGGGAATATTGCCTTTTTCACCCGCCCACAACCTTTTGGAAAATTATACATTTACGACATAGAGTATGGGCATATTTAAATAGGGTGGGCCAATAGTAACCAACTCTTAATAATTTGTGATTTGTGGTATCTCCACTGAAGTGTCCACCAACTTCACCTACATGCATTTTAGATAACACTTTTTTTTATTCTTCTTTTTCTAAACAACGCATAAGAACACCGTCGAAATTCTTTCGAAACAATACATCATTTATAAGATGGAAAGATGCAGATTTTAACCCGAGTGCTCTTCTATTTTTAGGATCAATATAGCAAGGAGCAGATCCATGTGTCAAATAAAACTTTATATCATCATAGCAATAATTAACAACAACTTGTGTACAACATATTTTATTTTCATTGTGCCGATTTACAATTGAGATGTTAATTTGACTTCCCTGTTCTTGAACTGAATCATCCACTAGTTTACATAGGCCTTGACCTCTAACAATTTGTGCAAGAGTTATTTCGAGGTTGTATTCTTGTAACGATGTCATCCAATTTGCCTGTTTTTCTCCCAGTTCCTTTTGTACTAATAAGTTTCTTACGATAGGGTAAGGAACGATGACTTTAGTTCTAGATTTCAACAGACATGACCAGAAGTGTTTCACTGCATTGAAAACATCATACAATTGTTGATCTACAGTTGGGTAATTTAGTTCAACCCCTTTAAAAGTTGAGCTCATGAAGGCAATAGGGATTTCATTTCTTTCAGTGTTCTTTTGTGTTAACACAACAACATAATATCGGCCGAAGGCAAAAGTGTAAAGAGTGAAATCTTGCGAGAAATCATGACTCCTCAAGGAAGGGGATTCCATTATGGATTTTTTGATGGAATCAAAGGCTCAACCTTCCTATGGTCCCCAACAATACTGAACATCCTTTTTAATTAAATTCTATAAAGGTCTTACCATTTATGAAAAACTTGGGACAAACCTGCTGATGAAATTAATCTTTCCTAAAAATGACTGCATGGCTTTTTTGGAAGAGGGAGGGGAGATTTTAGCAACATCTTGGGTTCTTTTAGGATCAATAATCATTTTGTTTTTGGACACTATGAATCCAAGTAGCTTTCCTTGCTCAACTGCAAAGACTGATTTCTTAGGGTTGAGAGATATGCCATACTTGCGGCATCGTTCTAGGACATCTCTAAGGTGAGACAAATGATCTTTCTTGTTTTAAGAGAAAATGGTAACATCATCAAGATAGATCACTACTAATTGATTTAGGAGACCACGGAAAGCAATGTCCATTTCTCTCTGGAAAGTGGCCCTGACATTTATAAGCCCAAAAGACATTTTCTTGTAGGCATAAATGCCCCATGGGGTATGAAAAGTGGTTTTGAGCTGGTTTGAGGGAGACATGAGGATCTGGTTATATCCCAAAAAAACCATCTAATAGAGATAGTATTTCTGAACCAGATACCTGTTGAAGAATTTGCTCCATTGGAGGAATGGGGTAATTATCTTTATCAGAGGCTCGATTCAAGTTACGAAAGTCGACACAGAGTCAAATTTCACAACTTTCCTTCCTAACAAGAACTATATTAGATACCCATTGTGTGTGTCTCACTGGGAAAATTATCTTTGCATTCAATAATTTGTTCAGTTCTTTCTTGATAGTGGGTTCCAACTTAGGGTGAATCTTCCTTAGCTTCTACTAAAAAGGTTGGGTCTAGGGTTTCATGGGAATGACATGTTGTATGATATTAGGATCAAACGTTTTCAAGTCATCATAATTCCAGGAAAAAACGTCTTTAAATTCTTTAATTTTTTTTATAAAGGCAAATCGTTCTTTTCGGAACATCCCATTCCTAAATTAATGTTTCGAGGATTTTCCTTAGTCCCTAGGTTGACTGTTTCATAAATCAAGGAAGAACTGTTCGTTTTACAATTTACTGACCCTATCATGTAGGTCATAAAAATTCTCTAGTCTTACAACATATCTGGGGATAGATTTTACCAGATCAGATGTCGATTCAGGAGGTCTAGGATATGATATTATCATGAAGTTGGAGAGGTTTTCATCGTGAGTGCCTTCATCGATAATTTCACCTTGGAAAGTGTCCTCCATATGCAAGAAGTTGATGATCTGTTGGTCATCATTGAACACTCTCCAAGTGGTGATGTTATCCAGGATCGACGGCCTAAACAATAATTCAATCGAAAATGCATTCGGAGAAATATCTTTTGCGGGAAAATTTTTAGAAGCGACATTAGACAATAAGTCAGCCTCAGAATTACTTAGTCTGGGAATGGAATTGATGTTAAATGCTGATTTTTTTTTATCAAATTCCATACCTCAGTTTGGTAACTTCTCAGATTTGGTGACAAGCAATGTATGGAGTTTCTTGCCTTCTTGTCCACTATCTCTGAATCACCAAACACTATTACATTTCTTATGTCCATATCCAAATATTTCTTAAGCCCTTTTATAAGTGCTTTGTATTCGACAGTGTTATTAGTGCACTCGAACTCTAATTGATAGGCAAGGAAAGTCTTATTACCTATGGGGTCGATGAGTACACATACTACACCGACTCCTTCTTTGGATTTGGATCCGTTGAAGTACAATGACTATATTTGAGCTTCATCAGTAGTGCTTGACACATTTGGAAAAGCTGGCGACTGAGTGTAGGTAATGATTTCTGATTCTTGTCAAGGATCGGTGATGGGGGGAATTTCGGTCATGAAGTTACCAAAGAAGGTGTTCATCCCTTGCATTTCAAATGAATTAGTAGAAGTAGTAAAATGTTTGTTTGGATCATTTATATCTTTCATGGTGTGCTTGAGATAGTGTTCATGGTTTATCCTAATTTTATTTGGCTGCCCATTTTTTAGTAACCATAAATGAGACCAATCTGTGGCAAAGTACCCATGCATTTGTTCAGACCAGTCCCTACTCAAAAATAAACCATAGACTTCGCGGATGTCAAAAAAATTGATGTTAATAATCTGGTGAACGTTAGGATTAGAAGATAATGTTATAGGATAAATCCGTAGGTGCGGACACTAACCGATCTCCCTAGATCCACCTGGTATCTAGAGAAAAATAGGACAGAATAATACACTTTCCCTAGATCTAGCCTATTGAATGAACTAAGAGATAAGGGCTATGGACATACCTTATGAATGCTTTCCTTAAATATTTGTTGTTCCCATCTTCACTTCAATGCTCTCGTCCCGTCCAGTTCACAACAAAATGAACCAATCAAAGTAAAGACAAGTTAAGATATTCAATGACTAGTCTATACATATGATCAAGGAATTATGTAATAAAGTGACATCATCTTTATGGGAAAGGGACATATTGTTGTATTGAATTAATTGAAAGAGAAACATACAACCTGAGCCTTGATGTCATAGGTCTCCTTTCGATGGCTTCTAGCTCTGACACACACACTTGCTCATGCATGAAGAAAATCTACCACATGTGATGACCTTGCTGTTGTCTCTTGTTGTTGTAGCATCAGTCCTCTATATAGTCTTGCACTAATTCTCTAATCAATCTTTTGATAACTTGCTGAACTTCTTAACTTAACCCTTTCCATGAGCAATCTCCTCAATATATAGGAA